>SZWC01017141.1:18664-43016 GCA_023375785.1 Penium margaritaceum
GGGGGGGGGTGGTGGGGGACCCCTGCATGTTCGGATCCATGTATTGTTTCTGTTGGTGGCCTTTCGATGCAGCTCACTCCGAGAGAAGCTGCAGATGAGTACTGTTCGGCGGGGATCGTGGAGTGCGATTCTGCCCATATCAAGCGGCATTAGATCATGTGAAGAAAAGCAAAAAATTGGAAGAGGAAATTTTTATCTTACAGTTATCCATCAGGCCCACTTGGATTGTGCTTGCCCCGCTCTCGACATTTTTTCCGCACTGGCAATCATTCACCGTTTACCAGTCCAATTGTGAGCGGAACATCTGTGGCTTGGAGGCGTGCCTCTTGCCTGGGGTGAAGTGCATCAGACTGATTACAACGCTGAACTGCACGGAGATTGATGACTCCCGAACTGGAATGCAGGAGGCACACAATGGTGGCAGAATGAACAAGCGCAGTCAGACAATTCCTGGACAGCAACTATTGCTTTCCACTTGAACCTTGAGCTGCTCGAAGCAGAGCAAAGCAAAGCGGCGTGTCTCAACAAAAGCAGCACTACATGACTGTTGATATTGCCCACACGTCACCTTGGCCAGGACTCAGAGCTGGGGATAGGTTTGAGTTGTAGCAGTGCCATCGCCACCGCATTGAAGGTTGGGCAACAGCATGACAAATTTGCATTGGGAGGAAAGGGGAGACAGGTGATCATGGCTGATAACGGTATTAGCGGTGCTGCGGTTTGCCAAGATTTTGTACCGCGGTATCGCCAATACAGCGGTACAATACTGCTTCTATGGTACCGGTATGGTATTGGTACTAAGCTGTGATGGTTTGTGTGGCTTCCATCCGTCACGACAGACGCTAATGGATTACCCATATATCCACATTGGGGGTATATGGTGGAGGAGACCGTGACGACACGACTGATGGATAATCCATCAGCGTCGGTCGTGACGGGTGGAAGCCACACAAACGGGTCAGCGGGGAGAACACACTGGTCCCTCCGGGCCAGCATCCCTAGTCGCGTCCGCTGGTTCCTCCGGGCCAGCAACCCAGTCCCGTCCGCTGGTCCCTCCAGGCCGACAGCCCGAGTCGCGTCCGCTGGTCCCTCCAGGCCAGCATCCCTAGTCGCGTCCGTTGGTCCCTCCGGGCCGGCAGCCCCTGTCGCATCCGCTGGTCCCTCGGAGCCGACAGCCCCAGTCACGTCCGCTAGTCCCTCTGGGCGGGCAGCCCCAGTTGCGTCCGCTGGTCCCTCCGGGCGAGCAGCCCCGGATGCATCCGCGGGCCCCTCCGGACCAGCAACCCCGTCCTCCATTGACCCGGGGACTTGCCATCGCCTGTCCTGCCATGCTACACAAGTGGCCCAGGCGACAACCTCCGACCGAAGAAAGTGCGTAGAAGCTTCCTAGCAACACAGCCGCTGACCGGGCGTCAGTGCCTGGTCAGACGGTGACGACAGTCACAGGTCGTACACGCAACGGCAAGGGTTTGGCTAGGAGACACAAGGCACAGTGTCAGAATGCTTCAATATAGCATATGCAGAGAGAAATGACAATTGACAGGTCCAAGGCATAAATACCTGCCGCGGCGCACGGCGGGTGTCGCACGCGGCAATCCAAGAGCTGTCCTAAAACCGGCCCAAAACCACTATTTTAGCCGTAACTCTGCGCACACATGTCAAAATCCTACGCCGTCCGAACCTAGACGTGCAGAATCAAAAGACGGACGCAACGACTGGTCACGTGCATGCATCCATCGACTGACAGTGAACATACAATGCAAAAACATGCAAAGAGGCCTCATGGCCAGTCCGCCGAAAGGCGCCTGTAAGAAGTAGGAAGCACAGCAAAGAGTCCCTGTGGCATCTGGGGCTCTGGAACAGTGGTCGGTCAACTCCAAGCGGGTAGTCCGCCGCCTGTCATCGCGCTGGTGTCACCAGAGCCGCCTGCCTCAGGGATCTGGTTGTCGCAACGTAGCACAATGGCGGGTACTGACTGTCCAAGTTCAAGAAACAAGCGTTGCAGCCAAACTGCCTCAGCAGCCCCTGCCCCCAAAGCCACATACTCTGCCCCCAAAGCCACATACTCTGCCTCCGACGAGCTACGTGTGATGCAGCCCTGCTTCCCGCTTCGCCAAGACAAAGCGGTACCACCGAGCAGAAACACGTACCCAGTGCTACTGCGCCCGTCAGGGCTCCAAGCCCAGTCGCTGTCAGTGTAGCCGTCAAGGACCACCGAACACTGCCGACAAAAGCAGAGTCCGAGATACGGCATGGAAACCACGTACCGTACCACTTGCACAGCCGCGTGAAGAGCTCTCGCACGTGGAGCCTGCGAGAACTGAGCGAGGAGGTTGATGACGAACGCGATGTCGGGACGCGTGGTAGTGGCCAAGTACACCAGAGATACGATAAGACGGAGGTACAAGGTCACGTCCACTGTCTCCCCTAGCTGTGTAGGGTCATCCACCTTCAGGGCATCCTGCCCATCAAGTGTAAGTGGTGTGGAAGTAGTGGGCACAGCACCAAGGAGATCACTAAAGCGCTCCCCCACGACTCGTGCGTATCGGGCCTGATGCAGCAACAGTGTCCGATGTCTGTGATCTCGCACGATCTCCATACCAAGAAACACCGATGCAGGACCGAGGTCCTTCATCCTGTAGGCGGTCTGCAGGATAGCCTTGGCCTCCTTCACGGCCTCCAGTGACGGAGACGCGATCAGAAGGTCATCAACATAGACGAGGATGGCTGTAAACCGGTCGGGTGTCGGTAGGATAAAGAGTGAGGGCTCTACCTCGCTCTGTACGTATCCTGCGCGAGTCAAGGTGCCAGTGATCTCCCGGTTCCAACACCGTGGAGACTGCTTGAGGCCGTATAAGGACTTGCGCAAGCCCCAGACCTTGTCACCGTCCTCAAAGCCTGGTGGCTGTGCCACGTAGATCTCCTCATCCAAAGAGCCATGGAGGAACGCGTTGTTCACATCCATGTGGTGTAGTTCCCAGTCATGCTGAGCCACTACACCGAACAGAGCTCGAGCTGAGAACCCCTTGACGACCAAGCGGGCCTTGTAGCGTTCCAGTGAGCCATCCGGCTTCACTTTCTTGCGAAAGACCCACTTGACCTGAATCGCCTTCCTCCGAGGGGGAAGGTCGACCAGCTCGTAGACTCCGTGCTCTCGGATAGCGCGAAGCTCATCCTCGCAAGCAGCTCACCAGGCATCAGCATCCTGCGATGAGAAAGCCTCCCTCAATGTGCCCGGGTCAGTCGCCATGGAGGGGGAACTCTGCGTGGCAAGTGCACATGCCTCAGTGTCAGGCCTGACGGCCACGAGATAAGTTGCTGTTTCACAGGCGATATGGAACTCGCGAGTGACCTGGTCGTGCCCTATGGGGCACGCTGGGTGTACCTCTAAAAGCTCAGTGCGGACACTCAGGCCTAAGGCCTTTGTGCCTGGATCACCGCTCGCGATGTTGCAAGAGGAGCGTCTGGGTCCAGAACCCGACGGTCGCTGAGCTCCAGAATCCAGGGGTCGAAGGCGACCACCGGGCTCACGGGAGTAACCGGAGGTCGAGGGGCGCACCTCAGGCTCAGGAACAGGTACGACAACAGGGACAGGTATGACCACAGGTGGTGAGGTCTGAGAGGAGGCAGTCGGAGATGCCGTGCGAGATGATGCGTGTGTGGAGGACACTGAGCTGGGGGTGACAGCGGGCAAAGCTGGCCCGGACACTGAGACAGGAGTGTCAGCCGACGTAGGGACAGGAGTGGGCTAGGCTGGGTCAGACGCCGGAGCAGGGGTGCTAGTGGACACAGGTGGTGATGCAGGAGGAGGTGTGAGAGCCGCGGTACCTGTGGGGTGTGAAACAGGCTGAAGAGGCGGGATCTCTGGACCAACGGCAATGATAGCTGGATCATCAAGTGCTGGAGATCGAGAGGGGACTCGAGCGGACCCATCAGCCTGACGAGAAATGGTCGCTGGCGGAGAGGTCTCCCCCATCCGCCGAGGACCCTCACAGGAAGGGACATGAGCCGCGGAGAGGGCTGTGATCGAAGTCAAATCACGGTAGGTGAGTGACTCAAAAAACAACGCGTCACGGGACTTAATGACACGACGGCGAGTGGGGTCCCAAAAACGCCAGGCCTTCGACCGCGGGGAGATGCCAATGAAGGCACACAAGCGACCCCGAGGAGAGACCTTGGACCCCTGCTGGTCCTCGGTGTACCATATGGAGGCCACGGATCCCCAGACGCGTGCGAGACAAAGATCAGCACGGTGGCCAAACCAGAGCTCGTACGGTGTAACATGATCCGGAAGCGGACCGTGCGGTAGGCGGTTCCATACCCAAGTCATGTAGGCGAAGCCCTCGAATGCCAAGGACTCCGGGAGACCGCACTCAGACCGCATGGCGCGGACTGCATCCTCCATGGTGCGGTTCCAGCGCTCAGATACACCGTTCTGCTGTGGGGTAGCAGGAGCGGAGACCTGGTGAAAAATGCCGTGCTCAGCAAAGAAGGAGTCCATCTTGCCGAGGAACTCGCCGCCGCCTTCCGAGCGAAAGGTATGTAGCGTGTGGCGAGACTGACGCTCAGCCATCACGAGCCAGAGCCGAACCGCAAGGGCGGCGTCGCTCTTCTGACGCAGACTGTAGACCCACCGCATCCGGGTAAAGTCATTAGTCAGCGTCAGAACATACCGGCCCCTCTCGGACAGCGACTCAACCGGGAGAGGACCGAGCAGGTCCGAGTGGACCAACTCGAGGGGCCTCAGCGCTCGGGAACACGAATCAGGGTAAGTGCACCGGTGCATCTTTCCCTGAGCGCAAAAAAAAGACAATCGGTCTTGGGTAGCTTCTCGAAAGAAGCCACGTCAAGACCAAGAGCGGGATGTGTCCGGATGAGCTTCGACACAGTGTCGAAGCGCACGTGCCACAGACGTCGGTGAAGCAACCGCTGGTGTTCCGGGGATAGAACACCAGTGACAAAAACGCGACCAGAGGAGGAGGGAGAGCAAGGGGAGGAGGGCCGAGCAATGCGGCACAAATCATCTACAACTGAAGCACGCAGGACAATGCTACAGGTGTCAAGAGCAGTCACAGTTGCTGAATCAGCGGTATGCTCAATGGAGAGACCCATCAGAGTGCAGGGACGCACAGACAGCAGACTGAGCTCAAGATCAGGCACAAACAGCACGTCGGAGAGATACAGGGGGCCAGACGGACCATCAAAGCATACAACCCCAACGTCGTGAACCAGTAAGGACTGACCAGAGCCTGTACGAACAGAACGGACAGTCGTGACAGGATCAAGTACTACAAAGTCACTACGACGACATGTCATGTGGTGGGTGGCACCGGAATCGATGATCCAAGTGCCACCGGAGTCACGACTGGTAGACGTCATTGTACAACGAGAAATGGAACACTCAGCATCAGAGGGACGCTGAGCCGTCAGACGGAAGGAACGACGTACATCACGAAGGTGAGACTCATGAATCCAGTCAGTGCAGTCAGGCCCATCATCATCACATGCAGAATGTGCTCCCCCACACGTGTCATCACGAGTCACGAGGACGGACGAACAAGCAGTGTGTGACCCACTCGACGATGACAACACACTCGCACCTCCCTGAAAGCGAAGCACCAGAAGATGACGAAGCTCGGCGATGGTGCTGTCACGTGGGTCTGGATCACTGCTGCTCGCCGGTGAGGATGCAAGAACGGCTGCAGTCGTGGTCGCCGCGCGTCCAGAGCAGTGTGCGGTTGACGTGCCGGACGCGGTGCAAGTAGCATGGGCAGCCTGAAGTCTGCGAGTGATGCGCTCCCAGTCAAGCGGCTGCTGGCACTCGGTGTAGCGATGGGCACCTCCACAGTTGTAGCATTGCACGGAACGGCCACTGCTACCACTGGATGACGACTGCTGCTGACCCGATCCGCGCTTCCTATTCTTCTTCTTCCCTTGGGCAGCTGCTGCAACGACCTACGTGTACATGGGTGTGGACGGGGTCGAAGAGGAGGAGGAAGACGAGGTCGTGATGGAGGTAGATGAGGGTGACTACAGGAGGGAAGATGGTGGTGAGGCGAGGACTGCTGCAACGATGGAAGTCTCCTGATGTGCTACTGCTGCCTCGCGGGCCAACGTCACCTGGAGGAAAAGGTGATGGGCCCAAAGGAGCAGCTGCAGGGTGGCTGAGAAAGGCTCGAGAGCAGCGTCGTTGTACGGTGTGAATATGTCGGTGTAGTCCAGGCGAACTCCGAGCATGATCGTCCGAAGCGCCCACAGCTGTGTGCCCCATGAGTTCCCGAGACGCGTGTAGATACGCATGGCGCGTCGCCAGAAATCCGCCGCAGGCTTCGCCGGTCCCTGACGGAGCGAGTGGAAAGCACGAATGTGTGACACACACGTGGCGTGCGTCTCTGCGGCCAGTAGGGACAACGCCAGATCCCAGCCTCCACGAGGATCAGCTCTGGTGCCTGTGCCAGCCTCGCCGAGGAAGGGGCGGAAGTCAACGACAGCCTCCCGTGGCATGGCGTAGAGAAGTCCTCGCATGGCCCGGGCTGCTGTCAGCACCTGTGCTGGATCTGTAGACTGGTATGGGCTGTGGTAGTAAGGCCACACTCCCTCGGAAGTGGCCCACACCTGAAACAAGATCTCCCAGCAGTCAAATCCATCCTCGCTGATGTACCGTGGAGGTGGTGCCTCAAAGTCCTTTGGCTGCCACTCCGTGGGGAGAGCAACCGCAGGCTAAGAAGGGCGAGAGACGGGGAAAACTCCTGGAAGGGGGTGATCACCAGGGAATTCAGGTGACGGTCGTATCGGGGACACGGATGGAGGTCGGATACCCGTCTGCAACTGACGGAGGCGCTCCTGTAGAAGACGAATCTCTCGCTCCTGGGAGTCATCCTCGAAGCTTGGCATGAATGGCTCGTCATCAAGGAGGTCCACAAGTGGTGGGGAAACCACACCAGGAGGTGAAGCAGGCGGGGCACCTGTCACGGGCACCTGATCCGAGTGCTGGGTGGAGACCGCAACGCCCGTACCTCCCTCAGAAATCCGCGAAGGAGCCGTGGACAGAGCGCGAAGGAGCTCAGTCAGCGTGCGGATCGCGTCAGTCTGCTCTCGCTGCAGACGACGCATCTCCTCCTGCTGGCTGCGCAGGTCCTCAATGGCCTGCGAGGGAGGGCTCAATACCCCTGAAGAAGAGGAGGAGGGATCACCTGGTCCCTTGTCCTTGTCGTCGGGCGAACTCATGTCGCCGCTCACTATGGGACGACAGGTCAAGTTTGCCGGATTTCAAAACTGTCTGCGTTTCTCGGGGGGTTGAAACGCTGGCAACTTTTGACTTTCCGGGTGAAAANTGCGCAGGTCCTCAATGGCCTGCGAGGGAGGGCTCAATACCCCTGAAGAAGAGGAGGAGGGATCACCTGGTCCCTTGTCCTTGTCGTCGGGCGAACTCATGTCGCCGCTCACTATGGGACGACAGGTCAAGTTTGCCGGATTTCAAAACCGTCTGCATTTCTCGGGGAGTTGAAACGTTCGCAGCTTTCAAATTTCCGGGTGAAAACTTGGCTAAGTGTAATGCTGACGTCAGCAAGTGGTTGCTGACGTCAGCACGACCTGATGACGTCAGCAATCAACAATGCTGATGTCAGCTCGTCTCCTCTCCTTTTTTTTTCTTGTCACGGTTTTGCTGCTTCGCGGTGGCGCGCGGCAGCTCCGCGGAAGCTGCGCAGCAGCTTCCGCCCAGCTGCTGCTGCAGCTGTGCTGTCTGCTGCAGCAGCAGCTGCGTTGCTGCGTGTGCAGCGGTGGCAGCAGCGGCTGCGCTGCTGCTGCTGCGCGCGGCGGCTGCTGTTGCGCACGGCAGCTGCTGCTGCGCGCTGCAGCTGTTGCTGGCTTCTGTCGCCGCGCGCTGCTACTGGCTGCCGCCGCCGCGCGCTGCTGCTGCTGCCACTGCTGCGCTGCTGCTGCCGCCGAGACTACCGCTGCTGCTGCTGTGCCACTGCCGCTGTTGCGCTGCTGCTGCCGCCGCTGCTGCCACGCTGTTGCTGTGGCCGCTGCTGCTGCGCTGCTGCCGCCGTCGCCTCTGCTGCTGCTGCTCTGCTGCTGCGGCTGTGGGAGGGCGGCTGCACGTACCGCGGCCGCCACACACCTCTGCGTGGCGGTGGACGCCACTGCTGCTGCCTCTGCAGCTGCGATCTCACGTGGTGGGTGGGATACGTTGACGGCGACCGGCCGTTTCCAACAGATCCCAGAGAACTCTGTTGCAGCGGTGACTCTCACTACTGCTGCTCTGCTGCTTCTCTGCTATGCACCTCAGTGAGAACTGTCTCACTGCTCTGATACCATGAGAAAGTGCGTAGAAGCTTCCTAGCAACACAGCCGCTGACCGGGAGTCAGTGCCTGGTCAGACGGTGACGACAGTCACAGGTCGTACACGCAACGGCAAGGGTTTGGCTAGGAGACACAAGGCACAGTGTTAGAATGCTTCAATATAGCATATGCAGAGAGAAATGACAGCTGACAGGTCCAAGGCATCAATACCTGCCGCGGCGCACGGCGGGTGTCGCACGCGGCAGCCCAAGAGCTGTCCTAAAACCGGCCCAAAACCAGTTTTTTGGCCGTAACTCTGCGCACACATGTCAAAAACCTACGCCGTCTAAACCTAGACGTGCAGAATCAAAAGACGAACGCAGCGACTGGTCACATGCATGCATCCATCAACTGACAGTGAACATACAATGCAAAAACATGCAAAGAGGCCTCATGGCCAGTCTGCCGAAAGGCGCCTGCAAGACGTAGGAAGCACAGCAAAGATTCCCGGTGGCATCTGGGGCTCTGGAACAGTGGTCGGTCAACTCCAAGCGGGTAGTCCGCCGCCTGTCGTCGCGCCGGTGTCACCAGGGCCGCCTGCCTCAGGGATCTGCACGAGTATGGACACGGCCGTGTGGTCACAGTAAACTGTACAGGAACGGCACAAAGCACAACACGACCTAGACCGTCGGTGAGCACACAGACCCTTGCACCGTGCTCCGCGGCGCCTCGACCCCTCGTGGCTCCATGTGTCTCCTCCACTCCCACGGTCGTGAGTGGGGATCGTGGCACCAAGGTCCTCGGCTTGACCACCTCGGCCATCATTGCAGACCTTCACCCAAGCTCCGCACTTTGCTACGTCATGCTTCATCATGAGCATCGGTACGCTGTCGTGGCTACACTCGCACGCATCCCACCTTGGGCTCAAGATGCACACGCTCTCGCAGTTCGCTCCAAAGCACGCCGGAGGACCCAGACACCCTATGCGAGGCACGAGCCTCTCCTGAGGCCACACAGTGGGACGTTGTCTGCGTCGATGAGCTCGTCGCAATCCGACAGCACCACGTGTACAACCTCGTCGACCTTCCTCTAGGACGGAAGGCCATCGCCTTAAGTGGGTCCTTCGGCGCAAGTAGAAGTCTGAAGGATCCTTGGACAAGTACAAGGCCCGCCTTACAGTCAAGGGGTTTGCCCAGATTCTTGGGATCGATTACGACCAGATCTTTGCCCCAGTTGGCCAGTTCTCCACTAGCCGGGCACTCTTCAGCCTGGTCGCCCAGCATGGGTGGGAGCTGCATCAGATGGATGTGAGCAACGCTTTTCTCCATGGTTCACTGGAGGGTGAGGAGCTCTACATGGTGCAGCCCCCAGGCTTCGACGATGGCACTGGGAGAGTCTGGCAACTTCGCAAGGCCCTCTATGGCCTGAAGCAGTCGCCTCGGTGCTGGAACCAAGAAATCAGCAGCACGCTCCTTCGTGGCGGGCTCCANGTTCTCCACTAGCCGGGCACTCTTCAGCCTGGTCGCCCAGCATGGGTGGGAGCTGCATCAGATGGATGTGAGCAACGCTTTTCTCCATGGTTCACTGGAGGGTGAGGAGCTCTACATGGTGCAGCCCCCAGGCTTCGACGATGGCACTGGGAGAGTCTGGCAACTTCGCAAGGCCCTCTATGGCCTGAAGCAGTCGCCTCGATGCTGGAGCCAAGAAATCAGCAGCACGCTCCTTCGTGGTGAGCTCCAACGCAGTACCGCTGACCCCCCACTGTTTGTCAATCCGCAAGGCCAGACTTTCGCCGCTGTTCTGGTTTATGTCCACGATCTGCTCATTGCGTCGCCGGACACGGCTACCATCCAGCATGCCAAAGACCTTGTGCACGCCGCCTACCACATGAAGGACCTCGGATCTGCCAGAGTTCCTGGGCATGGAGCTCGAGCATGATCGCTCCCAGGGCATTCTGCACATCCACCAGGCCGCCTATGTGCAGACACTGTCCACCCGCTTTACGGAGGACCTGCCACTCGTGCCCAGCGCAACCTCACCCATGTCACCCGATGGCCAGGTGAAGCTGAAGAGTCCTGACCCAGCCGTTGTGGGAGAGCCATTTGACGTGACCATGTACCTGCGAGTCATCGGGTTAGTGATGTTCCTGGTGACGACGACGCGCCCGGACATCGCGTTCGCCGTCAACCTCCTGGTCCAGTTCTCTCAGGAGCCACGTCACCTCCACTACGAGGTTGCGATCTGAGTATTGCGCTATGTCGTCTCGACTCCTTGGCGAGGTCTCATGTTCTGCCGTCAGCCGTCTGTTGTCGCGGCGGGCTACACCGATAGTGATTGTGCCGGCATTCCGGACGGTATGAGTCACACAGGCTGGATCTTTCTCATTGGCGGCACAGCTGTGTCCTGGCGTAGTGGCAAGCAGGGGTGTGTTGCACGCAGCACGGCTGAGGCTAAGTACGTTGCTCTTGGCGCAGGCGCGTGTGACAGTGTGTGGTTGCGTCGTCTGTTGTCCGAGTTGCATCAGTTCGTCACATCCATCACGTTGCACTGTGACAATGAGATTGCCATGGCCATCGCTGACAATGACGGCGTGCATCACACACGCACAAAGCACATCAACGTTGAGTATCACTATGTGTGTTCATTGTTGCATGACGGCAACGTCAGCATCGTGAAGGTTGAGATAGCACGGCAGTTGGCTGCCTTCTTGACCAAGGCACTTGAGCACGACTCGTTCAAGAAGGATGTGAGTTCTGTCGGCGTGCGTCCGTGAGTGACTCTCTCTGTCCCTGCTTGCGTCTCTGCTTGACCTGGGGGAGTTTGGTCGTTGACTGTGTCTCTGCCCACACATGTGCACTATGCCTGTGAGTCATGGGGGAGTGTTGGTTTTTCATGCATCTCTCATGGTACCCTCTTGTGTCCTCCCGGCTTGTGTACATCGGCGTGCAGATGACTGACGGCAAGACTCGACGCTGCTGTGGTGTCGCTCGGTGGAGCCGGCGCGCGCTGAGGCCCACTCATCATTCGCTCGAGCTGCCTCCCTCAGGCGATGCGCTCAGCTCCATGAGCACGCCTTCTCGTCGGTCGGGCCGCCGGCGGTCACTACCACTGCAGATGCTATCTGCATGCACCTAGCGCTGTGTCCGGTTGTGGCATTGCGTCTGCGGCATCATGCGGTGCCTAGGGTCCATGTCTCTTGCTGTATGGCCCTGTTTGGCATCGCTGACTGTCATAGGCACTGCCTGGATTCGGGCAGCTATAACTCTTTGCTGCTATTCTTCTAGCTCATTCTGACCGCACGACTGCGTTCGCAACGTTGGTATTATGGTATGGTCCAGTTTTCAGGCAAAACGGAAGACGCCCGGGTTTTGGGCTGGCAGACCCAAAACCCTGCCTGCTAGAAAATAGGTCTAGGACTATTTTCTGATTGGCTGGTTAGCTGAGTAACAAGTTCTACACTAGTGGGGGGGAGCTAGAACTTGGAGGGGTCTCCCATTGTCACTCGTTCTTCATTCCTAATCAGTCACTTTCAGTTTCAGCTACTTACTGGCGCTAACACTGGCGCGCGCGTTTCTGAGTAACAAACCCGGAGCTTCCAGACTTAGACTCTAGAGCAGTAGACTGAGGGGGCAGCAGACTTAAGCAACGAGCGTGGAAGCCCGCACGCTGCATCAACAATGCATGCTGCCCCAACCTGCTGCCTAGGCTTTCCAGCTATTAATGTTTTGCTCCCGATCGAATTTGACAAAGATTGTGGTGAAAAACAGTGAACATGTTGGGGAAAAAAGACCGTGCCATGGAGAAGGTACATGTGAGAGAAACATCACACTGATGAATGCTGGAACCCTGTCCAAACGCAATACGCCTGTGATTTGAAGTAGCTTCTCGCACCCACGTCCCATGAACCGCACCTTTGAGCTTCGACTTCGACTTGCTCCTCGTCGCGATGTCGACTAGCGGATGAGGAAATATGCTTGGATATCTTGAAAGCAATACCCCTTAGTTGACGTTCTCGACTTATGATGTCAATCTTCTTCCTTTAAGGGGCGCAAAAGTTCAATGATCTCATTAAAATGGACATTTGAAAACTGGAAGTGTTCCACTCCACGTGCGTGACCTTATCGAAGCTTGTTCACTTGCAAAACATGATGCTCGATTGCCCAACCAGTAACGCAGTATCACTATACTTGCATTTGTATGATCCTTTGGAGGTTGTATCGCAGTACAATACTGCGGTACAAAACCATGGTAAGATAGAAGGGTACCTTGACAGCTAATTGGAAATATTTTAGGGCATGCAGGCCCATGCAAAAATGAGCATGAGCTCTATGTGTGAGTGCGATGCAAGACGGCAAGAATTTGGCTAAGTCTGGGACGCTGAATGTAAAAGAACAAGGAGAGAGTTCAAATGAGCCCCCAGCGGGCTTAAGTAGGGACGCCGGCAGCTAGATGCACCGGGCCCCGTTACCCCCGCTGAGCCCAAATGAGTCAGCGGGGAGAACACACTGCATACACCACGATAACAATAACGGTGGTCTCCTCGAGGCACCGGAACAGCTCTCCAAGTGCCCGAGTCTCGACCACCGAGAAAATAGGAGCAGTGCCAGAAAATCTCAGAATCAACGTCAAGACATCACACACGGCTTTCCGAACATCGGAAGTGCTAATTCAACCACCGGGTCTCCTCGTCGCACCGGTATAGTCCACCAGGTGCGCGGGTCTCAACCCACCAAGAGAACTCTCCTAGCTCCAAACAAGCCCACAGGGGTACCGGAATGCATCGACAGCGTCTCGCCGGTGCTGTCGTACGTGCTGGATTTCTACAACCTCTCCGTCCCCGCCACGCCCCAGCAGAATGGCGTGTCTGAGCGGTGGAACTGCACCATGGAGGATGTGGTTCGCTCGATGCGGGTGGACAGCGGCATGCCGGGAGCATTCGCTTTTGAGGGCATGACCTACATGACGTGAATCTGAAACTGGATCCCTCACGACCCCGTCCCCAACACGCACACCCCGTACCAACTATGGTATGGACTTCGTGCTGACCTCCGGCTCACGCGTGTCTGGGGACCTCTTGCCTATGTCTGGTATACACCAGAACAGCAGGGGTCCAAGTTCTCCCCCCGCGGTCGAGTCTGCGTTTTTCTAGGCGTGGCTTCACGCTCCAAGGCATGGCGCTTCTGGGACCCTAGTCGGCGGCGCATTGTCGAGTCTCGTGACGCGCTTTTCTTTGAGCACCTCTCTTTCCGTAACCTACCCATTGGTGGCACATTGTAGTCACATTCCCCTGGGTGTGGTGCAATACCAAGCGCAAGGGGGGCGGGGGGGCTCACCTATACCACTGTTCCGGTCACCCTTCGCGCTACTGGTCCGTCCCACACGCCAACTGGCTCGTCTGTGACGCCCATCCCACCTGCGCTTCCCACACCGCCTCTCCTGCCTATATCTCCTGTTGCGCTAGTCCCTCCTCCCTTCTCGACACCTACGTCACCTGCTAAATCCTTGGTGCCATCCAATTCATCTACACCTGCGTCAACGGTAGGGACCCCTGCATCATCCATGTCATTACCACTTGCGTCGTCAACGCGGCCGGTTGACTCGCCGGTGTCATCACCCTCCTCCGTCTCCCCAGTCGACACACCGGTACCACCTAACACGTCGCAAGTCGTGTCGGTGCCGGATGCATGTCCACCCCCTCTGCCAGCTGCGTTGTCTCCAGAGTCCTACAGACCAGGTGAGGGTGGGCGTCTTCGCCCATGTTGAACTCGTAGTGTGCGCAGTGGAGACCCCGATACAAGGGCCCTAGGCCTCTGCGCACAAGAACTCATTGAAATGCACCCTGGATGTGATACAAGCCTCGCGCTCCTTGCTCACGAGCGACGACTTGCAGTCGACGCCGCAGAATCCACCGTCACTGTTGGCCCCCCGCCTGTGGCCAATGCCATGGCCACGCAAAGTGGAACCACCACGGCCTCAGACCCTAGTGTGGTGGGAGTGGCGCCAGATCCCAGCACATTGCGTCAGGCCTTGGCCGGTCCCGATGTGGCCCTCTGGCACACAGCCTGCAAGGTTGAGTTGGCAGTCATCATTGAGCATGGGGTTTACGACCTTGTAGACATGTCGCATGGACGAAAGGTTGTTCAGGCCAAGTGGGTCTTGCGGAAGAAGCTCAAGCCGGACAACACGGTCGACCGCTACAAAGCGCGACTGACTGCAAAGGGATTCTGTCAGGTTGAGGAGATTGGATTTACCGACACCTTCGCACCGGTTGGACGCATGACCACGGCCTTGGGCCTGCTGTCCCAGGTAGCCCAGCACGACTCGGAACTCCACCATATGGATATTAACAACGCATTTCTGCATGGGAAGCTAGACGAAGAGATCTACATGGCCCAGCCCCCTAGGTTCGAGGATAACAGTGGCCGGGTGTGGCAATTGCGGAAGGCACTGTATGACCTGAAGCTATCACCCAGGTGCTGGAACAAAGGGATCACCGCCACAATCCTACGAGCCGGGTATGCCCAGAGTGCAGAAGACCCATCGCTCTTTGCCTCCCAGACACCTGCGCCACTGACGGCCATCCAGGTCTACGTTGACGATCTTCTAATCGCTTTGCCCGATCTAAAGGCTATCGAAGCAGCCAAGGGAGTGCTACAGTCGACATACAAAATGAAGGACCTGGGGAGAGGCTGCTATGTTTCTGGGCATACAGATTGTGCATGATTGCGCTCGACGGACACTCCTGGTCCATCAGGAGTGGTACACTCTCACTCTGGGGCAGCGCTTCACCGAGCTACTTAGCGGTGTGCGCACAACGTCAACCCTGACTAAACCTGACGGTCAGGACGCTCTAAAGGTCACAGATCCAACAGAGCTGGGGGAGCTAGTCGATGTGACCGTGTACTTGCAAGTCATTGGCTCGCTCATGTACCTGGCCACAACGACACAGCCGGACATAGCCTTCACTGTCAACCTGCTCGCACAGTTCTCACAGGCGCCACGCAAGCGGGTTTTGGAGGCTCCCATCCGGTGTGTTCGGCACATTGTGTCCACCACTCACATCGGACTTCACTACCGTGGACAGGCCTCTGTGGTCCTTGATGTGTGCACAGACAATGACTGGGCGTGGAGTCCAGACGACAAGAGTCGTAATGGCTACATCTTCCTCATTGGAGGAACTCCCGTCTCGTGCCGCAGTGGTAAACAAGGTTGCATCGCTCTCAGCACCGCCAAAGCAGAGTATGGAGCTTTGGGTGCTGGCACGATCGAGAGTGTGTGGTTAGTGCGCCTATTGTGTGACTTACGTCAGTCCATGGCCCCTGTTGTACTTCAGTGTGACAACAAAAGCGCAAAGGCCATCACGGAGAACTCCGGTGTGTTTCATGCCTGCACAAAGCACATCAACGTTGAGTACCATTGCATCAGCAATCTGGTGGATCGAGGTGAGTCGTCGGTGGTCTTGTTCGTCGTGTGGTCATGGGGGAGTAATATTGTACATAAAGCTTACTATGACCTCTCAGCGCACGTTTATTGCCTTGCAGACTCCTAATGAGGCGGAGGGCACTGAAGATTGGAGGAGCAGACACGAGCTCGATGGCTGGCGAGCAGCTGTGATCAGCCGATGGGTGCACTTACGCCACCACTGTACCTGCTCATACATTGTCCCCATTAAAGGTGGTCTTGCGGATATTCGTGTTTGACTTGCAGTGGCTAGGTGACCTATGTTGGTCCTACCTGTGAACTTATGGTACTTTAGAAAGGCATAGGTTAGGTCCAAACTCGGATTGTGTTTGTGTAGGACACAAGGGCATTTGTGCCTCAATGCTTTGGGTGAGCGACAGCCGACGGGTGGACTCGCTTAACGAGCTCCACCCCATAGGATCTTTCTACTCTCTCATATTTTTTACACTAGCGTGACACACACACCTCCATTTGACGTACCACTTGTTCCAATCTGTCCACACTGTCAAAGACTACACAACTGAGTAAGGGAAGGGGTGCAGGGTGTGTCTGTTTGGTAGTCAAGTACCGTGTTATTGGTGTGTGGGCTTTGGCTTGACACCCTTGTGGGCTTTCGCCTGACAACCTTCTGAGGATCACGTGGTTAGTTTTTCTCTTGCACGATGCTCTGGTTGAGATTATGCTGGTTGAGACCCGCGCACCTGGTGACTTGTACCGGTGTGATGTGGAGACCCATTGCCTCCATGTGGTATGTATATTCCATGCATGCGAGCAGGTGTGGAGGAGACCTTCTATTGTGGTGGGTGTTTACGACAGACCGTGAGTATAGCCCCTCATTCTTCATTACGGTGACGGCTGTGTCAGCCATGGGGAGTGTTGGTTTGTGTGGCTTCCACCCGTCATGACCGACGACGCAGTGATTATTCGTATATCCAGTACAGGTGGTATGGAGCAGTGTTACTGGAGAGAAGGACGACATGATCCATGATGCGAACGCAGCTGGCCCCAGGGCACTGATGAGTGGTGGCTCCGTGCACTAGCAGCTACGAAACAGCTACCACGACATCCCAGGTGCCTGCCAGGGTCCTTTCTGGATTTTCTGCAGACGCTTGAGTTTTCTCGGTGGACTGGCTCTCGAGCCCGATTTGCATGTTTTGCATTGTCTGTCCACCGATCGATGTCGGACTTGTGCATGTGACCAGTTGTAGCTTCCGGCTCAAGATTTTGCATCTCTAGGCTCAGACGGTGGTGTGTTTGGATAACCATGCGTAAGTTTATGGCCAAAACAGTGGTTTTGGGCTATTTTTAAGACAAACTTACACTGCGTGTGTGTCACTTACCGTGAGCCGCAGCAGGTATTTATGTTGTGTTCTTGTCACTTGTCATCTCTCTCTGCATGTGTTTTGCTTATGGAAGGACATTTGACACTGCTTGTATCGCCTAGCCAAACCCTTGCCGTTTCGCATCTAACCTGTGTTGATGCCGCGAGCTGACTAAGCGCAGACGCCCAATCAGTAGCGAGCGTACTTGGAAGATTTATGGTCATTACATTTTGGTAGCAAAGCAAACGAGCCACAGCTTGTTGTACTGTGCAGCACATACGTTGTAGCAGCAGCAACGACAGTGANTGTGTTTTGCTTATGGAAGGACATTTGACACTGCTTGTATCGCCTAGCCAAACCCTTGCCGTTTCGCATCTAACCTGTGTTGATGCCGCGAGCTGACTAAGCGCAGACGCCCAATCAGTAGCGAGCGTACTTGGAAGATTTATGGTCATTACATTTTGGTAGCAAAGCAAACGAGCCACAGCTTGTTGTACTGTGCAGCACATACGTTGTAGCAGCAGCAACGACAGTGAGTGGCAGCACTGGTAGCCACCCAGAGCAGCATCAGCATCAGATCCTGGAAGGACCCACTACAACTATGTTGCAACAGAGACAGTGGCAGCAGCCAAAAGCAACAGGAGCCGTAGCAACAGCAACCGTAGCAGCAACAGGGGCGGGAGGCACCTGCAACAGCAGCGGTTACTGGCAGCAGTTGTAGTAGTAGAAGTAGCATGAGCAGCTGCAACCGTAGCAGCGAATGGCAGCAGCCACATTAGCCCCCATAGTAGCTGATGCAGTGGCGAGTAGCTGCAGTAGCAATAGCGGAGGGAAGCATTCTAAGCAGCAGCTGTAGCAACAGTGGCAGCCGCGAGCAGCTGCAGGTGTGTCGATGGCGAGCAGCTGCAACAGCAACGGCAGGGGGGTTGCAGCGGCCACATTGGCATCGAGCAACTGCTGTGGTAGCAGCAGCGGTTAGCATCCGCAATCACAGCACTGGCAGTGGGCAGCTGCAGCAGTAGATCCAGTGGCAGTTGCAGCCATAGCAGTAGTAGCGGCGGCGAGCGGCTGCAGTAGCGGCGGTGAGCAACAACAACAGCAGCAACGGCGACGGTGGATAGTTGCAGCAGCAGCAGCGGTGGGCAGCATCCGTAGTAGCAGCAGCGGTAGCGGGCAGCTTTAGCAGTAGCAGGTGACGGCAGCAGTAGCAGCTGATGGCAACAGCCACAGTAGCAGTTGCAACGCTGCTTCGTCGTGTGTGCTGTAGGAGTGGCAGCAGCAGCACGCGCAGGATTAGGAGCAGCAGCCACCGGGGCAAGAGCAGCTCGCCCTGTCGCCGTTGAAGCAGCAGGAAGCTGCCATGCAGCTTCTTGCTATGATGCCCGTGAGGGTGAGGGAGGGCCGTTGAGCTCGCCCGCGAGCGAGCTCGCCGAGCTCGCTTGAGGATTCGGTCAAGACCAAACTAAGAAAAAGGGAAGGGGGGTCCTCGAGTGGAGCACCCTTCAATAACCCCAAAAGGGACACCCGAGGAGGTGTCACCGAAAGAAAAAGGAGAAAAAGGAGGGGGGGAAGAAAAAGAGAAAAAAGGGGTGGCCGAAAGTCACCATTGTCAGTTGGTGACAGTGATCGGTGTAGTAGCAGCAGCCGTAATCGCACCGGCACCACCAGCAGCGTTACCAGCCGCTGGAAGTGTGGCGGAAACCACCGCCATCGGCGTTGACGACGGGCGTAGGGAGAAATGACAACAGCAGCAGCACCGAAGGTGACTTGAGGTCGCATATCACGCTAGCTGTGCACTAGCAGCATAGCTATCGCGTAGTAGTCGCACATCAATGCACCACTAGCATGGTGGTGGCTATCCTTGTGACAGCGTCACAGCACGTCTGAGAGATTGTGCTTCGATCGCACAGCCCCCCCTGTGGCCTTGTGCAAGGGGGAGCAATTGCTCTGTGCACTCACCCACGCCAAGCTCTAGAGATGAGCAGGCTGGCGTTGCAAGGAGTGTAGCCGGTGCCGTGTTTGGCACCAGCACTGCATGCGTGGCAAACGCCGCTTCCACAATGGCAGTTGCAGCCGTGGCACACGCCTTAGGCATGTAATGGCTTTGCATGTTGCTTCTACGGTGATCGGCACCATGGTTGGCGCCATTGTGGACAGCACCCCGTCGGTTGGCGACGGCCCTGCATACAGTCCCGCCTTTCTTCTTCACCATCCGACTCCGAGACGTTGTCAGTCGGCACAGTGGCACCCCTCGGTGGAGCCATGGCGGTGTTGTATGCCGAGTTCCAGGGTCTGAAGCACATTGTGCATCAGCTCACACACTATGTGGTCTCCGAGCGGGCCGTTGCCACCATATCGCTATAGATAGCTACATCTTCCTCCTTGCCATCCTCACCTCCGTCTGTGTCATCATCTGTTGATTCCACGCCTCCCGACCTTAGCTCCACGTCTAACGCCCTCCGCTCTGTGCTGGAGTCAGTTGGATTCATCCAGACCGTTGACCCCTTCGCTTTTGTGGTAGTCCCTTCAGCTCAGCGTCATCGCGCTCGGGCTCGACACACAAGGCAGCAACAGTCGCAGTAGTGGCACACGTCACCACGGAGATGACTCTCTCATTCCCAGTCGCAGGGTTGGTGCGGCATCCCTTCGCCGCTTCTACCGGTGAGTCGGTCGAGGGGGGGTGGAGTGTTCGTTGACGACCACCGGCGAGTGCACGAGGGATGCGACAGACGGTGCTACAAGTCAGGGCGCTCTTAGTGAGGACGAGACATCCGAGGAGTGGTCCGACGTGGAGTCGGAGACGGACGAGTGGTCTGACATGGAGTTGGAGGCGGACATAGAGATGGACTCTGCAGTTGACGTAGCAGAGACCATGGCCACAGAGGCAGGTATGGGAGCAGCAGTGGATAGGGTAGTAGTAGCAGTGGCGGTGACAATCCACACATGTGGAGCAGACGTCCACCCACTGGGTGTGTCCACAGCCATCGACGTCGTGACGGTAGCGGCAGTTGCAGTCACTACTACTGACGAGACGCCGGCAGTGGACGCCCTTGTTGATGAAGACACCACGATGGTCGTCACTCTTGTAGCAGCCGGTACGGCCTCCGCAGGGGTAGATGCTCCTTCAGCCATGGCATAAGCCATTGCAGGTACACATGCGGAGGGGTATCCAGAGATGCAGGAGATGTCGGGGTTGCCAACACTTCCGCTATGGCCGGTGCCATTGCGGTAGCTGTCTGTGGAGGCGCAGCCGTCGCAGAGGACGCAACTCGAGCAGTAGCTGATGCACCAACAGCCGAGCAGACCCCTGCTCTCGACCGTTTACACTCTGCGCTTCGTGACCAGGAGGATGCAGTGGCACGTGCAGACAGGACCTCACGCTTCAGCTGCGTGCAGCGAGCACACGTTGGAGCACCGCAGACACCGCGGGTCATCGGTTAGCGGCAGTAGACGTTGAGGATGTGTACTCGCGCCTCGAGGCTGCTAAGTGGATGTTCCACGGTGCAGTGTGGAGACGGTCGGACTTGTGCCAGCAGTTGGAGGAGGTGATATCAGTGGATGCTTTAGCAGTGATGGCCAGTGTAGGAGCAGCCGTTACCGTGGCCCACACTGTTGACAGCCGAGAGGCAGTTGTATCCACGGCATCAGATGAGCTTACAGCAATCACCCCTACAAGCGCATCTACCGTGGAGGATCCAGAGTGAGCTGCAGACCTCCGGTTCATGGCTGCCCTGACCGGCATCGCTGACACCATTGTAGTTCCAGCCGACGACACACCTACACACGTCTGATCTACAGTTCCCGTACCCGAGCGCCTGCGCTCTGCGGTCGACGAGCAGGAGGTAGTCGTGGCTCGAGCGGAGGCGCACGTGTGGGGTCTCATGGCCGAGCTCCGAGAGGCCAATAGCTGTTGTTACACTACGGATGTTCTAGCACGACAGGCTGCAGAGGAGTGCATGGAGGATGTACACACGCGTCTCGAGGCAGCTGAGAGGTCTCTACAGGACGCACGTCGGGTACAGGCGGACGTTCTGTGATAGGTGGAAGATCAATTGCACACCGGGGGTCGGGTGGAGCCCCGAGACATTATACGGGCTCCTGATGATGGCATGATGAAGCAGAGGCAGATTCATTGACGGATGCCGGCGTCCGACCAACAGTCGACGTCCGAGTGAGGGATGTGTCATCAGCAGCTGATGCCTCTACAGTGGTACCTCTTGTAGATGCAGATGCTGTATATGCCGACACGTTGTCTCGTGTCGACACCCCACTAGCAGCTGGCGACCAGGCGACAGACGATTCCACCCGTCACGAAGGACGACGCGGTGATTATCCGTATATCCAATATTGGTGGTATGGAGCAGTTGTAGCGGGAGGGCCGGTTCGGCCCTCCCTCCTCGCTGATGCGAGGGGTGGTTGCGCACCACCCCTCGCGTCAGCGAGGGCTGGCCGGCGGCCAGCAGTTCGCTGGCCGTCGGCCAGCTCGCTGCCGGCCGGCTGGACGGCCGGCGGCCGGCCAAGCNGCCGGCCACCGGCCGGCCAGCCGCCAGCCGCCGATCGCGGCCTCAGCCGGATCGGCGGCTGGGAGGCCACGAGGGCCTCGAGGGCGAGGCCTCGTGGCCTCGTGCCCTTGCCCCCCCTCGCCCTCCTTGCAAACGAGCAAGAGAGGACGAAGGGATAGGGGTAGCGATGGGAGGTCGAAATAGCTGGCGCAAAATCCCCGGCGTGCCTCGCACGCGACGATTTCGCGCCAAAACGACAAAACATGAATCGAAGTTCGTTTACGACGAACTTCGACATAAAACGAACGAAATAACTCGTACGATCACACGAGTTCGAGGTAAAAACCCCCGGTTTGGGTCCCAAAACCAGGGGTTTGGTTAAAAACGGAAAGGGGCCTCCGGAGACTCGAAATATTCGAGTCTCCCTGCTCTGGGTCATTGATGACGATTGCCCCTCAGTCTTGCGAAGGGGGTAAACCTCTGACGCGGACTGAGAACGCCATTCTGCGAACTCCGACGACGACTTCAGAGCAGGAGCTGGAGACACGCCCGTTACAGTGGTTCTCAGAGCGAGACGACCCTCGAGACCAAGGGTTCGACGGAAACGGCGGCTACGACATAGATAAAACGCCGCCGGCAGCTGCAAGNCTCTACTTGGTGGAGAGTCTTTCTTCCAGCCTCTCCACACTTCCAGGGGGCTGGGAGGATTTTTGTGGGGCGGGTTGGGGAGTTCCCACCTCAAAAACCACAAAATCCTCCTCATCTTCAAGTCTCCTTCATCAAAAAGAAAAATTGGGACAGCGCCCCTCCCCAAGCTTAGGGGCTCTCACAACCTGAGAGCACCCTAAGAAGAAGGAGGGCTCCACCTTGGGGATCTTGGCGGCTCCTCCAACGACGGCGGCTCAAGGAGGACGTCGCCAAGGGGCGCAAGACGCGCAAAGGAGACTCAAGAGGAGGCCAAGGAAGACAAGAGGAGGCCAAGGAAGACAAGAGGAGGCCAAAGAAGACAAGAAGACAAGAAGACAAGAAGAAAAGTAGTTTCTTTTGTCCTAGACCTTGTACTTCTCTTCATGCTCTTTGTCTTAGTTTTGTGAGCGGTACTCACAATCCTTGCTACTCCCTTGTATTTTGATTTTCTGTTTTCCTAGACCCTAGTTGGTACCAAGTGCCGTGAGTCACGGCCTAGGAGGACTAGCTTCTAAATCCACGACATTGTGCCGACGTGGCGGCCTAGGAAAATAGATATTAAAATTGAAATTGCCTCACCGATCGTGAGAGCAACGTCTAAGGAGGCGATTCCTCCTCGTTGTGGGGTGATCCTCACAACAACTTTTGCGTGCTAGTTGCACGAGCGACGGGATGGCAAGTGCCGGACCGTCTAAGACCAACAAGGGCAAGGTGGTGACGGCGTCACCACGAGCTTTCGGCGGACTCCAAGTGTTGGGAGCCGCCGCCGCGAGCACGGTTGCCAACCGAAGGGCAACCGTGCCGCCAAGGGCAACCCTACCGCCTAAGGCAACCGACGCCAACCTCGGCGACACCGAGAAGCGTGCGGAGGCCGCAAAGGTGCTCGACGAGCACGTCGACGCGCACATGGGCGACCCCCATGCNCCGTCGAAGGCTCGCGGAGTTTGCTGCCGAGGCCGCAGGCCGACTCAAGATCACCACCGGTGGTGGAGATACGGCGCCACTCGGAGGAATGGGGGCGGACCCTCCTTCCTACGATGCGGCCGCAATGGGGCAAGGCAGCGCCCACTCGAGCGTCGTCGCCGACGACAGTCTCCTCCGAAAGGTGGGGCTCCTTGGAGGCGTGTACGCGAACCGTACCCTCTTGCAGTGGGTAAGGGTGCACGGACAACGCGAGGCCCTGGAGGCTATCGCCGATGCTCTGACGACATCAGAGCTCAAGTTCGCGTTCGCCAACCTGCTGGCCCACGTCGGGCAGAGCATCACGGACCTTGACCGTGATCGCCAGCTGCAGCGCCTCGCCGCCCATGAGGCAAGCCGCCGATGCAACGACCTCGACAAGGCGTTGCAGAGCGTGACCCAGGTGCGGATGCAGCAGCAAGTGCAGCGCGCCGCAGCTGCGGAGGCCACTGCCGGCGACAGCGACGACTTTCCTACCTCGACGACTTTGGGGTCAGTCATGAACACGTCCTTCCTCCACAGTGTGGAGATCTTCCGGAAGGGCGTGAAGCTGACCGACTGGCTGAACCGCATGGAGCACGTCCTACGTGTCCACAAGGAGCCACTCAGTCAGTGGGGCGACCTTGCCACGACACGGCTTGAAGACAAACTCTTCAAGTACGTGGTCAAGGAGTGGACTGCGCAGCAGCCGCACCTCGAGTGGCAGCCCATGCCGTGGGAGGCTTCCTGCGCGATCATGCGCAAGAATTGCACCCAACGCGAGGAGGCGCAACGCGCCTTCCAAAAGATCAAGGACTTCAGGCAGCTGGGTAGCTCGCTCGAATCCTACTTGAGCGAGTTCACCGCACTCGTGGAGGAAGCCGAAAGCTTCACCGAGGGCGATGGGACTCAGACGTTCAAGTACCCAGAGTGCATGCTGCTGGAGTACTTGCGTGATGGTCTCGCCAGCGAGAAGCTGAAGGACAAGACCACCACGACAGCCACTGGCCAAGCTTGGACAAGCTGGAGGGCGTTGCGCGACTACATGAGCGAAGTGTATTCGGCGAACCCGAAACACTACTCTGATGCACGGCCGAACGCGCGTGCACATCAGGGGCGCGACATGCGCGTGGACGCTGCAGGGGCTGGTGGGTC
>SZWC01017142.1:10208-60037 GCA_023375785.1 Penium margaritaceum
GAGCTCCACCGTCATGGAAAGTCGGCCAACCGCCATGTGATGTGGACGTTCTCTCTTGTCGTCCGCAGGGGTCGTGACCGTTGACTCCATTGTTGATGTGTATTCGACATGTTGTACCAATGTCGCAGCTTCGTCGCCACGGGCTTGTGCCTCCGGGATGGTCCTCCTCCTCGCGCTAACTGGTGGGTTTTCTAAGTGTAGATGGTGGGTACGATGCATATTACGACGCATGTCGTACATTGTTATACCCACTTTTGGCCATCATGGCCGCCACTTTGTACGCCACTGTCGGCGATTACCCGGACGACGAGGACGACGACCCACCCGAGGTCCTCATCTCCCGGTACCACCCGGAGTCATCCTTCCTGGTTACTGAGTGGGAGGAACACGACTGGAACTGTCACGTCAACGTTGTGGAGCGCATGACTCCTCGCTCCCCAGACCGTGTTGAAGGGCGCACGATGAGACTTGGAGGCAGTCAACGTGTCCGTCCGTATCATGCTTACCGTGCCGGTGGGTTGAACCCACCTTCTTTGTAGACATGGCGTCGGCGCCGACGGGGTTGGACCTCCTGCTTGGTCGAAGTACGCTGTCCGCAAGCCATGTCAGTGAAGTATGTCTTCTGCCTATTTGCCACACATGTCACTGACATGTATTTTTGCACGTCCGCTGTGCAGGGTCGTCTGATGATGAGACCCCGCCGCCCCCGCCGGAGAACAGTGTCGAAGATGTTGAAGCCGCTCCATCCCGTGCGCGCAAACGCAAAGGACGATGCACTGATTTCCCTGGCGGTCGCGCCTTCTGCAACATGGACGCCTGTCGCGAAGCGGTGCAAGACTACGCCGTCGACCACGGCATGCCGGTGTCATGGGTTCGCAGCGAGCCAACTCGCCTGGAAGTCCGCTGCGGACTGTGGAAGCAAGCAGGCTGTAAATGGCTCCTGAAGGCGCGCTACCCGCGCAAGAACGGCAACGTTGCCGTCATCGAGTTTGTAGATCGCCACAAGTGTTCCCCCACCGGAAAGAAGGGCGACCAGGCGCGCCGGGCTACATGGTTCCTATGGCACATTGAGCACACTATCAAGAAGAAGCCCTCCGCGGACAAAAAAGCGTTGCAGCAGATTGTCGAGGCTCGTATTGGGGAGAAGGTGCATTATCCCGTGGTCTACCGTGCGAAGAAGGCGGCCCAGGAGAAACTGATGGGCAAGAAGGCAGTGTCGTGGTCCCTGTTCCTGGCGTATGTTACGGAGGTAAGTCGTTATAGCCTCCATCGATGCTTCCCCATCCCTATTTGTGAGTGCTACACAGCTCTATGTTCAAGCAACGTCCCCATGGCATGTTTTTCGTACATCTCAAACGGGTGGACCCCCGGACGGTCGCTACCGCAGAGCAAGACAAGAAGAAAGTCTTCCGCCGAGCCTTTGTAGCACCGGGGGTGTGTCGGGAGGGGTGGAATCATGTGCGCCGCATCATAACCATGGACACGACTTTCCTCAAAAACGGATTCAAGCAAGTTCTACTCATTGCGCAGTACTGGGACGCAGACAACCACTCCGTGCCCATGGCCTGGGCGCTGTGCGGTCAGGAGGACAAGGACAACTGGCTGTGGTTCGTGCAGCACCTGGTGCAGGCCTACCCCACTGCTCGCGATCGAGGTACTGCCATCATTTCCGACCGCGACGATAGGCTGCTTGCCGCTGTAGCCCGTGAATTTCCAGGAGCGACACACACGTATTGTGCGCAGCACATCCGCGAGAACGTCAAGTCCAAGACGGGCCGGATCGCCGCGGACCTCTTCTGGAATCTGGCACATGCATACACCCCGCGGGAGTTCAAGCGAGCACAGGAACAGTTGGCGAAGGCATCCGAGCCAGGACTGCAATACATTTTTGGTGGGCCCACAGAATTGGGCATTCTCTCGTGGCGTGGAGCCGTGTGTTCATCCCCGTTCCCCGTGGAGGCCACACTACAAGCAACGCTCAACGCTCGTATCATGGACTTGAGGCACCTATACCCCTTTCACTGCTTCGCACAGCTCTACATCTGGGTGTAGAAGCTGTTCGCAGAGCGTCAGAAGCTGGCGCATGACTGTGAGACTACGCTGGTATCCTTCGCCGACGCCAAGGTAACGAACTACACTCAGAAGGCACGTGAGTACGACATCATCCCGGCCGGCCCACTGTCGGGAACTGTCTCTGGTCCAAAGAGCCTGTCCGGCCGTGAGGTGGATTGCAATGCGAAAAATGCAGCTGCGGACAGTAGGCCGAGTACGGAATTCCTTGCCAGCACGCCATGAGTCTGCTTCTGGACGCTGGGGTCAACCCCGACATGTACGTGGACATCCACCTGACGAAGATGGCGTGGAAGAGAACTTACCGTCACCCCATGCCTGGTGTAAACCTTGGCGACATGCAGTACGCAGAGAACGGGTGGGGACCCCCGGGAAAAAAGCGTGGCGCTGGAAGGCCCAAGTCCAAGCGCAAGGACCGCTACGCACGTCGGAAGAGAGATCGCATCTGTAGCCATTGCGGCCTGTCCGGACATGGCCCGCGTAAGTGCACCAACCCACCTGCACTTTCTGCAGCTAACGTGGCCACAGCACGTGCCAAACAGCTTGCCTCCGGCCGCGGAGTGCGAGGTGATGGTGGACAACAACTTGGGCCAGCAGGATCAGCAGCAGCAGGAACACGCGGAGCAGCAACAACAGCACGAACACGTGGAGCAGCAGGAGCAGGTGGAGGAGCTGGAACTGTTGGAGCAGCAGGAGCATCAGGAGAAGCAGGAGCAGCAAGAGCATTAGCAGGAGCACCTGGAGCAGGAGGAGCAGCAGGAGCAGCAGGAGCATCTGGAGCAGCGGGAGCATCAGGAGCAGCAGGAGCATCAGGAGCAGCAGGAGCATCTGGAGAAGCAGGAGCAGCAGGAGCAGCAGGAGCACCAGGAGCATCAGGACCAGCAGGAGCAGCAGGAACAGCAAGAGCAGCAGGCAGTGGTGCTGTAAGTGCTGCTGCAGGTGATATGGCAGATGAGGATGACGCAGCAGAACCCGCATTTTCATCGCAGGTTGACAACCCTGGCAGTCCTGCAGAGAAGGATCCCTCGTCCTCGGAGTGGTCAGAGGAGGACAGTACCTCAGAGTATGAGACAAGTGAGATAGAAGAGTGGGAGTCAATGGATTCCTCCTCCCACTCAGACGCATCCGAGGAAGGCGAACCCATCCAACGCAAACGCAAACGCAGAGGACGTTCTGTGTGAACATAGGTAAAGCTGCATTGTGTGACCTCCATTGATGGCTCATGCTACCTTGTGTACTTTGTTTACTTTGTGACTTCTTAACAGTGCTGTGTTCACTTTTCATGTGTGCAGGTGAGGCAGATCCATGTCCTCATGAAGACAGTGGTCAAGCGGCAGCCAAGGCTGAAAGTGCACCGGCACAGGGTCAGATCAGATGTGGCCCAAGACACGGGATGTGCCATGGAGGAAGCACAAGTCATGTGTTACAGGATGGCTAGTCTCAACCTGGGCAGAGCAGACGTGGAGCAGGCCAGATATGAAGTGGCTAACCCATGCACGGGCATGTGTGCGTCCCCCTTTGGGGAAGTCTTCTATGATGCTTGCGTAGAGTTCAATGAAGTTGCAGAGTGCCCTGCTTGTGAGGTCATCTGTTACGTGCACGGCTTACCCGTGCATGTTCAGTTGTGGATCAGTACGTGTGACTTAGCACCTCTGTTGTACTGGGCTTGACGTTCACTAACTTCTGCANCACAAGTCATGTGTTACAGGATGGCTAGTCTCAACCTGGGCAGAGCAGACGTGGAGCAGGCCAGATATGAAGTGGCTAACCCATGCACGGGCATGTGTGCGTCCCCCTTTGGGGAAGTCTTCTATGATGCTTGCGTAGAGTTCAATGAAGTTGCAGAGTGCCCTGCTTGTGAGGTCATCTGTTACGTGCACGGCTTACCCGTGCATGTTCAGTTGTGGATCAGTACGTGTGACTTAGCACCTCTGTTTTACTGGCCTTGACGTTCACTAACTTCTGCACAATATCATTGGACCAGACCCCTCTCTACTGTTTCATTCATTTCCACACTAGTTTCAAGCGAAGTAACCTTTGTGATTAATAGTCCAATGTTATGAATTACATTAAGCCAGTATAAGAGTGGTGACTTCAGTACAGTGTACAGTTTTTCGCAACTTGGCAGTCACTTGCACCTGTCACATTCTGTGACATGTTACACAGTGAGACACTGGAAGGGTGGTTAACATGCAAAGGAGGCTCCTAGTATATGAAACTGTGAATAAATGAACGCCATATCCACTATCTCTTTTGAAAAATATGGGTAAAGGAAGTAATGGACACTATGTGAATGTCTTCAACCAATGTTGTGCAGCAAGGCCAGTACCTGACGCAAAGATAGTCAGGAGTGGCATGTACTTGGAAAAAATGTTGGAACATGTTCCACATGTCCACTATGTATCAGTTAGCATTGACATGGCATACTCAAAACACAATTGACGACATCGCTTTCTCTTTGGCGCATGCGAAAGTACCAATAATGAGTACGTTGATGGGAACATGATGAACACATAAGCAAAGCAACCACCGAGAGTATCAAGCCCAAGGCAGCCACTGCCCAGCCGTGTGAAGAGGACGTGGAGTTGGCATGCGTTCACCCAAAATCCAGCACATGGTCTCTGGTTTGCATGGGTCGTTCACCCAAGTAGGTTGGACCTCCGTGGCAACGAGCGTGTCCCAGCGATGCTTCATCCTAGGCCATGCCTCCTCCACTTGTTGGGGAGTTAGCTGTGGCCTGCTGGGTCTGGTAGGTTCACCACCCCATGGGCCAACTTGATCTCATCTGTAGATCCTCGCCACAGTGTCCCACGTGTAGGTACGCTCCGTCCAGAACCGCATACGCACGTCCATAACGCCAGTGGGCTCGGTGTCTTCATGACGATATACCATGCGACCCATGTTTTCTACGGTGTACAACACCGTCAATGGAGATGGCTAATGATAGTTGCCACCTCCGTATTTTTACGTGCACTAGGAGCGGTTACATCCGCAGGGATAGTTAGGCTCTGATGATATCCATGGCTCCCATGCGTCAGGGCTGTTCAATGTTCTATGACTCGGCAATGGCCATTCGAGGGTCTGTGCCATGGCTTCAGGAGTCACAGCCCATGTGGTCTGGGGCGAATGGCGGCCATGTACGCTCCTGGTACGTGCGTTTTTGAGGTCCCATGCTTCCTTAATGGCGACCCATGCTCGGTGGGCAACAAAGGGGTCCACATAATATCCAGTACTCCACCGCAACCATTTCCGCCATTCCTGCGACCCTCGGATGACATGTTGATGGTTTGCGATGATTGACCATGCAATGTACGTCGTAAGAAGCGCGAGAGACAGGACACATGGCGTTGTGGACAGGACGAGCAGCCGTCCGGACGCGGACTGTAACCCTAAAGTCTGTCCCTTCTGTGACGTTGAACTACGTCGGTTCAACGATGTTTACGACGGTTCACGCAGTGAGTTTATCATGGTAATGAACTTTCCACTTCATGGACGGTGCTCGCGATAGGCGACTTAGCGGCGAACGCTCATTGGACGTTCAGCAGTATCGCGGTTGCACTGGACCAATACTGGACCACAAAGACAAAGACGCCAAGTCAGAGAGGTATGTTGAGACTGTGTGGTGCACTCGCACTGTCGACTGCCACGCTGTCTATGCTGCGCTAGGCTACGTTGGGGTCCTGTTTCAATGCTGTTGTCTTCAGCAGGCCTGTGTGGAAAGTGGGTATGCGGAGATTAAGTTCGTCCTCCACACGATTTTTGGCACGGTGGACATCCGAAGTATTTGTTTTTAACACTGGCTATCGGAAGTATTATGTACATTTTGTGGACGTTATACGCATGTTTCTGCAAAAGTGGCCCTCACATGCTTTATATGCGAAAAGTGGATACGACGTTATTTTGTTGCGAAGTCAGTGGGTATACGGCAAGTGTACCCGTTTTATATGTGTAGCACCGGTACCTGCGTTACATGTGCAGCACGTTGGACATGCTCTTACGTTTTTTTATCTGAACTACAATTTTGCGTTTCCTTTCCGCTTTCCGTACAACGAGACGCTGCATGACAGTGAACGCAACTTCAAATGTGTACACATATATACAGAAATACTTGGTTCGGCAATCCGCTCGGTCACGATGGAAGGGGTATTTTCTTTTAGATAACAATAGAGATACCTTCTTCTCTATTGTTTCTCCTTTGCCATGCTGATGTTACATACACTCGTAAACAATAAGGCGGATGAAACACGACCTGCATGCTCAAATGCCAGCCTGGCTGCCGAACCTGCATGTGCGCAAATGGAGGCGCTCCAGTGACCCTCGACCCTTGTCTCATGTGTGTACTACACACGGATTGGTTGCATAACCCGTCCATGTACGCTGCAATGGTCCCTAACATGTGTTGGTGGAAAGTCAGAGTTAGCGTGAGCATGGACGAGGGCTTAGCGAGCCCCCTCCCCCACTGTGTCTGTCATTTCGGCTTCTCCAACGCCGATGTGCGACTATGCCAGGGTTTCGTGTGTTGGTGGTGGAGCGTCAATATGGCGCACTCTCTCCTGATCAAGCAAGGAGAGTCGATTTGTAGGGTACGTCAGGCATTTTGTAGCGTGGCAGTGCCACGCCGATCAGTCGAAGGAGCCACGTGGCTCGAGCGGGGTCACCTGGGAATGTGGGCGGTTGGACGGGATGGCTTGAGGGTCGGAGACCCTCAAGCACCGCGGTTTTGGCCTAGTCGGTCAAGGATTCCGTCGAATCCGTTACATTGGTATCAGAGCTCCAGGGCTCGAATCCCACGTTGGGATTACCGGAGATGCCGAGGCGGCTCTCACTCCTAGTGGGGGGGAGTGTAACGTGGCAGTGCCACGCCGACCGGTCGAAGGAGCCACGTGGCTCGAGCGGGGTCACCTGGGACTGTGGGCGGTTGGACGGAATGGCTTGAGGGTCGGAGACCCTCAAGCACCGCGGTTTTGGCCTAGTCGGCCAAGGATTCCGTCCAATCCGCTACACATTTATTGTGTTCAGAAAATGACAATGTGCCCATTCTTGGCGCTATGGCGTCCCAGACCCGGGGCAGTGCCCGGAGGGCGAAGGCTCCTGCCTCTGCTCGACCGGTTCGTGTACATTCAACAAAGCCGCCCACTCGCCCACCCCTCTCATGTGCCCAGGCACTACGTTCTACATCTGCCACACTCTCACCACCGCTAGGCCCAATCACACGAGGACGGGCTGTCACCTCGGGCCAGGGGGGCTTGCCCGGGACGGCTCAGTTCCGCGTGCCATGGCCGCTACCTTCCCATCATGCGCCCTCGCCGGCAACAGGTGCCACAACTGTGTGTGGCCCTTCAGACCCAAGGTGGCGCAACTTTGGACGGCCGAACCCACCGACGGTTGCGGGGTGGCGCTCCACTGCCCTAGGTGTGGCCCCGCTGGGTGTACTACCCGCAGACCCTCAGCCTGCTGCACCACCCACTGCTCGACCTGCGGCACCACGCGTTGGAAGAGCAGCGGCACCAGCCGCAGCACGACCCGCTGCGGCTCCCGCTGCACCACCCGTTGATCCACACGCTACACCACCCACTGCACCACCCGCTGCACCACTCGTTGTACCACCTGCTAGACGCCCAGTTGCTGCAACCGCTGCACATCCCACTGCACGACCCGTTGCACCACCCGCTGCCCGACATGTGGCACGACCCGCTACACCACCCGCTGCCCAACTTGCGACACGACCCGCTGCACCACCCGCTTCCCGACCTGTGGCACGACCCGCTGCTCCACCCGCTGTCCAACCTGCGGCACGACCCCCTGCACCACCACCTCAGCAATGCGCCTATCGCCCTACCGACCATGGTGTTCCTCCAGCGCCGCCTCCAGCTCAGTCTCCAGGTCCGGCACACCACGTTTTCTACCGTGAATCAGGTGCCAAGGAAGAACTCTTCTTCTGGCTAAACAGAGATCGGGATTATGAGGACAGGGAAAGACGTTTGGAAGCTGAAGTTATGGAGACCGTGCGGTTGTTCTGGATGGAGCCACGCTCCCGGGAGCAGACCGAGGCTCCACCATACACCCAGTCGTGGACAAGGCACCGTGTACTATGTCCTAGTGGCTCCACTGGTAATTTGTGTGTCCCGTTTTTTACTTCTTTGGCTTTCATGCTGTCATGGAATTCTGGTCTTTTTGTTGTGTGTTTGTCATACTTGTGAAGAGTACGTCTTTCACTGTCATGCCGGTCCACTAACTGCAGGGTGGGGATGCTTCGCAAACTGCCTGTCCTTTCTTTTTTACAGCAACTTCAGACAGCTCTCCCGATTCTACGACAAAGAAAAGAAAGGCAGATGATGATGACCTCGTGGAGGGCAAAAAGTTCCGCAACATGGCTGCCTGCAGGGCGGCCATCGAAGACTATGCGGTAGCCAACCGCTTTGGGCTACAGTGGGTGCACAGCGAGCCTGGACGGATCGACGTACGATGCGTGGAGGCTGTCAGACGTGGTTGCACGTGGCATGTACGCACAATTGTGTCTTCAAAGCTGGGGGCGGTGAAGATGTGCCATGTCACAGAAGGCCACTACTGCACGCCGACTATTGGCCGTAGGAGCCCTTTCCGAAACACAAGGTGGATTGCAAGGCACATATCGTAGCAAATGGCGTGGGATCCGACAACACCTCCAGCCACACTCAGAGCCATCATCAAGGAAGCTGCGGGTATTCAGGTGGCCAACAGTATGCTGTACCATGCAAGAACTATGGCTCAGGCCTACCATATGGGCGCCAAGGCGAAATCATGGGCTATGTTTCCGGCGCTGTGTCAGGAGGTATGTCCTGCCACGTATGTGAAACTGTTGTTGTCATGCGTTTTCACTTTCCTCTTTCAAGGTCTTATGTATTGCTTGTGTACTTGCACATGAAACACATTGATCCGGCTACGCATGCTGTTGCGGAGCAGGATGCACATAACAAATTCAAGTGGGCCTTTGTGGCGCCTGGCGCCACCCGCCTTGGTTGGGACTACAACCGGAGGATCATCACAATGGATTGAACATTCCTGAAGAACGGCCACAAGCAATTCATGCTCGTCGCACAATTTTCTGACGCGAACGACCACGCATGCCCGATGGCTTGGGCTCTGGTGTCCAGTGAGAACGAGGAGACTTGGATGTGGTTTTGCGAGGATTTGGCAACAGCTTACCCTAGCGCTTGTACTACAGGTGCGGTCATTGTGTGTGATAGAGAAGCTGGCCTCGCGAAGGCCCTGATAAGACATTTACCTGGCGCTACCCATACCTATTGTGGCTGGCATCTCCGTCGAAACGTGCAGGAGATGTTCGGGAAGAAGAGGGCCTACTGGGCCTGGAAGTGCGCACAGACATTGACCCACGACCAGTTCCACCGGGTAGCACGTCACCTATGAACAGTGTGTGAACGTGCCACGGACTATCTCATCCCAGGCCGGGACGGACAGGGAGGCATACCTCTTCAGAAATGGACCGACTACATGTGCCCTGTGCCTCGGGGGGGGGGGGGCACATCACCAGCAACGCTTCAGAGTCGCTCAACGCCCATCCGAGGAGCCTCCGCAAACTCTACCCCTTCTACTGCTTCCTGCAAGTGTAATACTTTGTGCAGGGCATCATGGAGCAACAGCGTGAGCAGATTGCCAAGTGCAACGAGACTCTTGTCCCGGCTCCGACGAGACGCCTGCTTGACAGCTCTGCAGTTGTACGTGACTACGAAGTCATCATCGAGGGTCCGTCGTCGGTAGTGGTTCGTGGCCCAACAAACGTACACCGGCACGTGGACCTTGCCATGGGGAGCTGTGAGTGTAGTCGGTGGCACGAATTTGGCCAGCCATGCCAGCATGTGTGTGCGCTCATGATGGAGGTGGGCGAGGACCCGACCGCGCATGTGAGCCGCGAACAGACGGTGGAGTATTGGAGCCTCACCTATGGAAACCCTATGCCCTCGCTGTCCTCTGCCGGACTGAACCAACCTGCGCCGCCTAGTTGGGGCCAACCAGGTCTGCGGCGTGGCCGTGGTCGTCCCAGAAGTGCCCACATGGAGCGTGCGCCACTCTGGAAACGGAACTTCATTTGCCCGAAATGTGGTCGTAAAGGGCACACGAAGAAGAGGCGTCCAAAACCTGCTGCACCTCGGCCTCACGAAGTTGCAGCTGCGCTAAGAGCAGAGCGAGAGGCAACAGCAGGAGGAGGACCTGCTCGAGCTGAGACAGATCAAGGGGTAGGGCGAGAAGAAGGGGCAGCAACGGACGACCATGAGGCGTCGGACTACAACCCTGAGGCAGACCCCAGGGGGTCCTCGACGGACGACGAGGTTGGTGAGGCAGCCGCGGATGACTTCAACAACAACGTGTCTGACAGTGGCAGTGAGGACACCCTTGGGTATGCTGTGGAGCCGGAGTCCGGACTGCTGACACAGGAAGAGCACAACCCTGAAGGTGCCAGGGTGATGGAGGAGCATGGTGGACTGGAGGAACATGGAGAGGGTGACGCAGGAGAAGAGGCGGAAGAAGAAGACGCGGATCATGAGGCAGATGAATATGCCCGAGGCCATGAAACAAGAGGCATGAATGCACTTGGGATTTAAGGTGAGAGTTTCCAATAGTAGTGTGTGTATTTTTTTGTACAAATGTTCATCACATGGACACACCAACATCCATTTCTTAACAACATTTTCATGTCACTGTGCAGGCGTAGATCGGAGTATTCCATGACTGCATGGCCAAATTTGGAAGCAAGTACAAGCCCTGGGCTCACGGTGTGCTCCGTACGGGCAGTGGGCGGCCACAGTCTGTGTAGAACATAGTAGTGTGCTTGTGTTAGGCGTGGTTGTGATTCCTAGTCCTGTGGTTCCTTTCAACCGTGTTCCCACATTTTCTTTGAATAACCTACCCCAGTCCATGTTCTTGTAATGGTGAAAATGGAAGTACACTTATGTGTTAAGATAAAGCTGTTACATTAAAGTACCAAGGAAGACATTTCATTTCATTTAGTGTGACTACCGTGGCCCATGCTTCCTTGCAATGTATAAAACCAGGGATCAAGGTCATTTGTACTTCTCTCCAATATTTCCAGTCTTTGTCAATGGAGTGCACGCTTTTCCCAACAGCACTATCTTTGGTGACTTCATTTCTGTGTGGAGCTGGCACATGTTATTTGATGTCGAGGTTGCACACGGAATGGAGATGTTTACAGGTCAGGCTATACTACAGCATGTGCCCTGAACCCTTTCACACCGGTGCTCTTTCAGAGTACACTCCGGAAGAATTCTTCTATGATGCTGTTGAAGACCTTGACAACGGGACGGTCATTAATCCTGTTCGTGCACAGGCTTCTGGCAGTACGGTGCGCTTGTGCCCCATGTGCGACATCATTGGGTGGATCCACACTCTACCCCCACAAGTACAGCAGAGGAAAGTGAACGGTAAACCTGGTCCTTTCGAGTAATGTGCTCTTCGCATGAATTGGTCTTGCTAACGTCATCCGAACCTTTGGTTCATTCCGTCATTGAATGGTGGAAGACCGGGATTTCTGCTTCTCATGCTCACAATGTGAAAGGAAAGCATGCAAATGTGGTCCAAAACATATGGAATCAATACATGGCCTACCACATTGTTTGAATATGTGAGGTATCTGTCATTTGAGTTGAAATAGAGGGTGCGGAAAATACGAAAATACCCTGTAATTGACGTACAAAATGTCATGAAAAAATAACACATGTACCCAGTCGTACACCACCCGAAGTGGTCGTAGTCATGCACACCATAAGGGATCTGGATGGACCCATGGCTGCCAGTGAGGTGGACACCACATAGGACGGCAATGTGGTAGCTTCACACACATGATGTGGCACATGTTTCAGCTTCAATCTTTAGTCTGTTTGACAATGATCGGCTGTGTTTCGTACTCTGCACCACACATTACATGAATATGTGAGGTATCTGTCATATGAGTTCAAAAAAAGGGTCTGAAAAATACGAGAATACCTTGTACTTGAGGTACAAAATCTCATGACTAAATAACCCATGTAACCGGTTGTACACCACTCGAAGAGGTCATAGTCTTGCACACCATAAGGGATTCGGATGGACCCATTGTTGCCACTGTGGTGGACACCACATAGGACGGCGATGTGGCAGCTTCACACACATGCTGTGGGACATGTGGTAGCTTCTATGGTTAGTCTATGTGACAATGATCCGCTGTGTTTCGTATTGTGCAGCACACATTGCATAAGTGTGTGAGGTATCTGTCATATGTGTCTAAAAAGATTTTCTGAAAAATACGAGAATACCCTGTACTTGAGGTACAAAAAGTCATGAAAAAATATCCCATTTACCCGGTCGTACACCGCTCGAAGTGGTCATAGTCTTGCGCACCATAAGGTATCTGGATGGACCCATGGCTGCCAGTGTGATGGGCACCAGATAAGACGGCAATGTGGCAGCTTCACACACATGATGTGGCACATGTCGAATGGATCACTTGGAGGGGGGCCCAAATTCTTCGACTCCCAGAGGCTCTTGATGTTGTTCCACGTGACCCATGCATCAAACTGGTCCATACGGGGTCGTGGAGGAGGAAGTTCTCTCCATGGACCAAATCGAGGAGCATCCGGTCCTCCATCCCACAGCTGGAGCGGCGGCATCGGACAGCCTTGCAGCTTCAACGGATCCGAAGGAGACATGTTTCCACGTGAAAACAGTGCAGGAGAAGTAAATTATGCGCAAGTCTTGACTTATGAAGTTGACAAGGAGCCGTGGCTCAGCATTGAAACGCGTCCTGTTCAGTCTTTATCCAGTCAAAATTTTCCTGGTTTACAATCTCGCACAGCACAGTGGGTCCGGATGGACCCATGGCTGCCAGTGAGGCGGGCACCATGCAGGACGGCGATGCGGCGGTTTGACACCCATGAGCTAGCACATGTTGTATGGGTCTGTAGGATACGGGCCGAGACCATTTGAGTCCCACATGCGCTTGATGTTAACCCACCCGATCCACGCATCATACAGGTCCATGTGGCAGGCATCGTCCACAACTCCCGCTCATTTCTCCAGAGGCGGCAATGGACGACCCTTTAGCGACAAGTAGTGCGAGGATGCCATGGCCTGCTTGTGAATTTAATGTCGTGAAGTACAAGTTGCCAATGCTGTCAAATTACCTGATGAACTCCTTTTATGAGCTTGGTTCACGCAACAGTTAGCCTTCCGCACCCTTTCCACTACGTCACATCAAAATGGGTCGTTGTCGTCGGCGAGGTGGCGGTTGGCGTACTGCCTTGTCAGCGAGGCTGACGAGGATCTCCTGAATTGTCACTAGTGGCCCAATGTCCTTCGTCGGCAACATATCCGATGACACGTGTGGAATGCCTCCACACACGCATAGCATTCATTCATGCAAATTCTTCACAAATGAAGAAGGATATGCGTCAAACCTAGGCCCGAGAGGACATGGTTTGTGCACAATATTTTTCCCACAACCTGTGTCTCCCGCACCTCTCCCGGAGGTTTGGCGTCATACCTGTGCTTGGGCACAAGGGTTCCACTCCGTTATTATTCACGTTTGAGCGAATACTGCATGGGCTACGGAGCTATTAATTTCTCTCGATTCCCGGATGAGTAATATTTTTTACCGCGTGGGCGTCTGGTTGCTTTCTTGCTCGGCGTTGATACCTGCGTTATTTCCTGTGGTCCATTGATACCTGCGTTATTTTTCACTGGACGGCATGCGAATGAGTTATATAGTTCCGAAAACTGGGTATATGGTGACCGAACCCTATCTTCAATCACGTACTCCGTATCCTCGTCCATTTGGACCGGACCTGGAGGTGCGATGTCTCGGCCGGAGAAGTTCTGATTAGGGTAGTGCTTTAGTTTGCTGGTGTGGAAGACAGGATGGATTTCTATGCTGTCAGGGAGTCGAAGTCAAGGGACGACTGGGGTTTGCATTTGCTTGATCTCAAATGGTCCAAACGAGTGGGGTTTGAGCTTCGCAAAGTCCTGTCCTCGGAGTTTGATGTTCGTTGAGCTATGGAGGGCGTGATCACAAGTCCTGAACACATTATTATTGCGATGGCGGCCGGTTTCCCGCTTTATAGCTGCTTGTGTCTTCACAAGGGTCTTCCGTGTTTCCTTCCAGATGCTAGTGAAATCCAAGCGGTGGATGTCAACCGTGGAAATATTACTTTAACTCTGCAATCCAGCCGTTTGGTGGGAAGTTTGTCGTACACCACTTTGAAAGGTATTTTTCCTGTTGCGGTAGAAGTAGCAGAGTTGTATGTAAGTCCGGCGGTCAGTAGCTTTGCTGCCCAGTCAGTGTCGTGTGGCTCACATAATGTTCAAAGGAGTTATTTGAGCGTTTGGTTGGTTCGCTTGGTTTGTTCGTCGGTTTGATGATGGAACAACGTTGATAACTGGATCCTACTGCCATAGAGTGTCATTAACTCATGCCAAAAATGGCTGGTGAAACAGTCATCTCGCCGTCGTATGATTTTATTTAGAAATATTGATGTTGTCCCCTCTGTAGTGACAGTGGTCGTTGTTGGGATGAAGTACGATATTTTGGAGAATCTGTCTACCACAACGAGGATGGTGTCATAACCCTCGGGAGTGGTGGGTAGTCCCGTCACAAAGTCCATGCTGATGTCAACCCACGGTTCTGTTGAAACGGGTAAGGGTTGTAGACCAGGTGGCTTCGTGCGACAAGATTTGTTTTGCTGACAGGTGTCGCATGATTTACAGAAGGCCACCACCTTGGTCTGCATCTTGTCCCACCAATAGTATTTTGCTAGCTTTTTCAGCGTTTTGTCCTCGCCGAAGTGCCCACCCGGACTGGTGTCGTGGCACTCCTCCATTAACATTCGTCGTAGTTCCTCGTTCGACGGGAAGACTACCTAGCGAGGGAATCGCCATCGCCAATAGGGGTCGTTGAACCAGAACTTGGTTCTGTCGTACTCAAAGAACTCCTCAGAGCCCTTCGCGAACAGCTTCGTGAGGTACGGATCTCGTTTGACAAGCAACGTGCTGATCTCAGCGATTAAAGCGGGTCGCTGACTCATAGCGTCCGCCGAATTTGTTTCGTCCGGCCGGTACTTAATGTCGTAGTCGAAATTGGTCTCGAGGAATTCCATCCATCGATTTTGTCGATGGCTCAGATTCCGCTGGGTATTGAGATATTTTAGGGCATGGTGGTCGGTGCGGATGATGCATTGTCGGCATTCCAGGTAGCACTGCAACGTTTTGAACAGGTGCACGACCAAGAATATCTCTTTTTTGTGCACCGTGTAGTTCAACTCTGGCCCGCATAGCTTTTTGGACATTTACGTGAACGGTTGTTCTCCACTGCCATTGTCTTGGAGGAGAACGGCTCCAATGGCTCAATCGGATGCATTGGTGGCCATGATACAATCCACCATTAGATCTACCAATCGTAAGGCTGGCACAAAGGTAAGAGTGTTTCATAGGGAGTTGAACGCTTCTTGTTTGATGTCCCCCCACTTCCACTCGATGGTTTTTCGGGTGAGATCGGAGGGAGGTGATGATACCCGGGTGTAATCCTTTACGAATCGAAGGTAGTAGTTGCAAAAGCCCAAAAAGACATGCACGTCCCAAACATTTGTGGGTGTCGACCAATCGGCGATCGCCTCCGCTTGTCATGGGTCCATGGTGATACGTCCTCCATCAATGATGTGGCTGAAAAACTCGATCGAGCGACGACCGAAGTCGCGCTTTGAGAGTTTCTTGAAGAATTTCTCTCTTTGTAAAATATTGAGAACTTTTTGGAGATGTCCATTGTGCTCCTCCAGGATGCAGCTGAACACCAAGATGTCATCGAGATATACAATGAAAAAGTCGTCGAGGCACAGGTGAAAAAATACCGTTCATTGATGCCATAAATGTTGTAATGGTGTTTGTGAGTCAGGATGGCATAACCGTGAACTCAGAGTACCCGTATCTGGTGTACAATGTTGTCTTCTTGACGTCCTTATCAGATAGACGGTTCTGATGATAGCTGCTATGTAGGTCGACTTTGCTGAAAATTCGGGCCCCACGCAGTTGGTCGAAAATTTAATCTTCTCACGGGAGAGGGTAGTGGTTCTTGATGGTGATGTTGTTCAACGCTCGGTAGTTCACGCACATCCACATCTCTCCTATTTCCTTATTCACAAAAGATCTGGGTGCTATGCAGGGTGATGTGGTTGCTCATCCGATAGGTCTCTTTCACTTTTGATCTGCTACCCGGCTTCAGGTTTATCTGATGGTCAATATTGCATTGCGATGGTAGGTCTTGGGGTATTTCATCGGGAAAAATCCCTTTCAACTCCTTGATGAGTTGCGCAACCTCTTGTGGTACGGCGTCAAACATCTTGGAGGTCGATGCCATCTGTGTTTCTTTGGCGGTTGCGATTTCACCGGCACAACGGGCGCTAGGCTTGGAAAACAAACTTATCATATGTATAGCGATGGATCTTACCCTGATCATAGAAGAGGTAGTCGGTCTTGGGAAACTTCTTGAGGTCATGCCCAGATGAGATTGGATATAGTGTCCATGTTCATATGGACCAAAAATCAGTGGAACAAGTGTTTGTACTCTGTTGAGAGCTGAACAGTTACGAGCACGTGTGCAGAAGGAGAGGACGGAGAAGAAAATAAAGAGAGGACGTAACAAACGACACGGTATGAATCATCCATGAAAAATTCACGGAGCACAACAGCATGAGTGTCTCTATCATACACTCTCACAGAATCCAAAAAGTAATCAACAGAGACACCCATCCTAGTACAGGCTAGAACAGAGATGTACTGGAGGCCAGAAAGACCATTAAAGAACACAACCCCAATACCCTAGAAAGGCAAGATCTGCACGGACCATATGAGGGTAGACTGAACAAAGTCGGTGTGACAACAGGTCATGTGATAAGTGGCACCAGAGTCAATGATCCACGTGGCACTCATCTCACAACCAGTCTTTGTCACCAAGTTACCTACCACAGTGTACTTAGTCTGCACTGAGCACTCAGCAGAGGGCTCTGAACAACAACATACATCATGAGCATGCGACTCATCAAGCCAGGCTGTGGTGTCAGGCCTGGACTCATCCTCATCACGCTCAGAATGTACCCCCTTCATAGGCATCATTTCGGGAAATAGACACCACAGGGACAATAGAATATGGACCACTGGGCTGGGCTTGTACCTCCTTGAATGCAAAGTGCCATCCTTGATGGAGCTCTAAAATTGTACAACCTCCAGGGTCCTTGCCATTGCTGCTAGATGTGGAGGCAGGTGAAGGCGGCGTCTCAATTGATGTCATCACTAGAGTGTGGCTCTCTTGTGCGGTGTCAGAAGTCGTCCATTGTGCATGCGCTTTCTAGGAGTCACGTGTTGATTTGTCCCAGTCAAGGGGCTACTGTCATTTTGTATATGGATGGGTGCAACTACACTTGTAGCAGTGGACAGACCGTCCACTTCCACTGCCCACTGGTGCCGTTTTCTTGGACCATTTGCTATTCCCATTCTTCCCCTGAGTGGCTGGGGCAACGCCTTGGGTATGGCCCGCTTGGAAAGATGGAGAGGAAGAGGGAGAGGGAGAGATAGATCTGGAGGAAGGAGTGGTCAATGGCGTCATCATAGTCACTGTAATGAGGGGGCTAAACTAGTGTGTCCGGACTGCCTCCTTGGCCGATGTCTTTTCTAGGAAGTAACGTTATGCCTGAGGAGCTTGAGGCGAGCGGACAAATCTTTGAGGGCATTATGGTCAAATCATCAAAACATGCCTCGGTAGTTCATGTGGACCTCCGGCATGATGGTGCTGAGAGCTCAACACTGAGAGCCTCCACTAGTCCCTAGGTGTGTTTAGAGTTGCATGGCAATAGTCACCTTCCGACTCGGACTCTCCCTGTCAGAGAGTGTTGACCTCGGTGAGACAACATGACCTTGTCACGTGGGTCTCCAGAACAAACAGAGTCATCGTTAGCTTCCAGCACCGGTGAGGATTTTACGCTCTCTTGCTCCTCATCGTGCCCAAGTAGGGTCAAAATTCAACAATCCAATCCCGTGGAACTGCATATCGAAGGCCCCACATTGCCCGCCCTTCTTTTCAACCTGGCAGGGATCAGAAGCCTGTTATTGGCCAAGATAGTATGGCCAAACTCCCTCTGCGTTGGCCCACACCTGGAACAACACCTCCCAGGAATCAAAACCAGCCTCACTAATGTAGAGGGGATGAGATTTCCTTGAATTCCTTCCGTTTCTGCTCCATAGAGAGGGCAACCTCAGGGGCCGGAGCAAGTGTATGAAGAGGAGGAAGACCGCCGTTGAGACGAAAACCTCCAAAGGAGAACTTGGTTCTTCACCTCTACATCATCAACCAAAACCCCATGATCGTCATGCTCCTACCTGAGAACACAATGTTGTGTGGCCATGACGCGTGAGGTGGAATGCCGATCTGCCACTGGTTCAATGACCCTGGTTTTCCGCATCTTCTACTAGGGAATTCCTGGGCATGTCGATAGCAGCTTTCTGATCTCCTTGAGTGCACACTCTACTGGCACTGTTGCCACTTGGCTGTTGCTTGCTGCTCCTGAAGTTTGGCAATCGCCTGCGATCAAGGAATTCTTGCCTCCTATGATAAGGATCCGGCTGTGTCAGCCAGGCCCTTCCCCATGTCTGGAGTGGACACCATGAGTGAGCTAGGACCTCTGCTCTGAAGAATATTTTGGCAGCAATGTTTCCATCCCAGAGGGTGTGGGAAACAAATGTGGAGCCGATAGTGACTGGAAGCTGAGAGTCCCTACCTGAAAATCTTTAGGAAGATTTCCCCTTCCCCAGTGGGCACGGATAGTGTGATAATGAGCTTTTGGACCACTGGTCTGCCCTAGGACCCCCCCAAAAAGACAATATGAAAGGTACTAGAAGAGCAGGGGAACTGGCCCAACCCAGCCCTGCCCTAGTCATTACTACTCTGTAGGCTGCTGTGGTTGCTGTTTTCAGCACAACGCCGACGCTAACTTCAGCGGCGGTCGTCAGCTGTTTCTGACACCTGCGGGCGTCAGTGAATGCTGGGCTGGCCGTCACCTCTGACGGTCCCCATCGGCCCCGCTGGTATCGTCGGCCGGCCCTCGCCGGCCTTGCCAACCCTTGTCGGCTCTTGTCAGCCCTTGTCAACCTCTGCAACCATCGCCAGCCCTCTCTGGCCTCACCACCAGAGTTTCCGGCCTTGGACGTCTCATTAATGTCCTTGCCCGCCTTGTCGCTAGCCTTGCTGACCTTGTCGTTGGTCTGGACAGCCTCGCTGGCCTGACTGCTGCCCTAGCTGGCCTTGCTGACCTCTCCGCCTGCACTGCCAGCCTTGTTGGCCTTGTTGCCGGCTCCTCTGGACTCATTGGCGAAAACATAGTAGCCGCTACTGTTGTTTTAGCTGTTTTTTTCACCACCGTTGTTTTGCTTCTGCTGTCGCCGAGGTGTGCACGGTGCATCCTCCTAAAATTAAAGCTCCGCTGGTGACTCTCAATACTACTGCTGCATCCAAATAAGGCATCGTCTGATCTTATGGATGCAGAATCTTAAGCCAAACATAAAATTTTCGCACATTTCCTAATCTGACATTGAACAGTGGACAGAAAGTGCAAAACCATGCCAATTGGGTCCATGGTCAGTCCACCAAGAAAAATGGTTGAAGATTCCAGCAAATCTCTAGCACATTGGAGCAACTGTCCTCCAGTTGCAGATGGGATGATGACCACACGATGGTGCCTTGGAGCCAACGGGATTCACATCAGGGATGTGCATGGGCATGAATACCACCAAATGGTCACAGTCAGTTGTATACACATACGAGAAAGACTCACATCAGAACAATCCCCCATGACCCAATGGTACACTTTTCCATGCACGTGCAAGCACGTGTATGCAAAATTATTGATGCAAGTATGCAACAACATGCTCAGAATTACGCACATCCTACTCTGAATCACCCTAAGGCAAAGGACAAGGCCTGACAGGGTGAATGGCCACCCCATACTTTCCACACATCAATCCCTCGGTCAAGGAGTCAGCAAGCTAAGGTTCGTACCCACTGAAATGAAAAATAACGCCTGGTGCTCCACCAAGTCACGCACAAAGTGATGCTCAACAGCAATGTGCTTTCTGCATACATGAAACACAACATAGTTTTTTGCTATGTCAACAATACTCTTGTTGTTACAAAAGAGAAAGATGGACGACATAGACTGATGCAAACGATCAGAGAAGTGCTGCAGCCACTCCACCGCAATAAGCCCAGCTCCCAGTGCAACATTCTCTTCACCTGACAAGCCACATGCAATGCAGTCCTATTTGAAAGTATACCATGACACAACATTATCATCGAGCAAGACCATGTATTTCATCTGACTCTTCCCATCAGGAATCCAGGTCCAGTCACTTTCTGTGTAGTCGTTAATCACTAGTGAGCACTGGTGACAGAAGCAGAGTCAAGGTACGGTGTGGAGACCACGTAATGTACCACTCATACAACTGCATGCAAGAGCCTCACCTGTTGAATATGCGAAAACTAAGGAAGGAGGATGATGACAAAGAAAATTCCGTGCCAAGTGGTTGTGGCCAAGTACATGAGAGAGCCAATGATGCACAACTATAGTGTCATGTCCAATGTCTCCCTTAGTCTTACTGGGCCATTTATCTTCAAGGAGCTTGGCCCATCCGATGTGATCGGAGTGGATTTTGTAGGAACTACAGTGATAAATTCTGTGAACTGCACTATCATAATCCAGGCATGGTGCCCATGATGAGGTAAGAGCGTCCACCGCTGGCGTTCATGCATGATATCCATCTCGAGGAATATTGCTGATTGACCAAGGTCCTTCATCTTGTAGGTAGCCTAGAGGACTACCTTGGCCTCGTACACGGCCTCCATTGTGGGAGACACAATCAGGTGGTCCTCAATATAAGCCATAATGGTGGTGAAGTGCTCTGTTGTTCGTCGGAGGTGGGAAGACAGAGGGGTGTTACTGTGCACATAGCCTCTGTGTGTCAATCTTCCCATGACCTCATGGTTCTAGCGGTTAAATGACTGCTTGAGGCTGTACAAGGTCTTGTACAAGCGGCGAACCATATCGTCAACCTCAAACCTGACTGGATACACCATGTTTATCTCTTTACCCAAAACACCATGGAGGAACACATTGTTCACATCAATCAATCAAAGTCCAATAAAGCACATGCTAGTTATGCATAAAAAAAGTTAGAAATTTATCAGTGAAACTAATACCCTAGACCTGTGGAAATCCTTGGGTCTTCAAGCGGGCCTTGTCACCATCTAGTAAGCCATCTAGCTTCATCTTCTTGAAAAATATCCACTTAGCTTATATGGCCTTCCGTCCCGGTGGAAGTTCAACAAGCTTGTGGAAACTGTACTATCTTATGGTGCGGAACTTGTCCTTACAAGCCACATGCTTGAGTGATACGTCCTCTGCCAAGAGCACCTCCTTCATTGTGACCGGATCAGGTAGCACTGAGGGATAACTCCAGGTGGTCATGACACAAGCTTCTGGAATGGGCCAAACCGTGACAAGGCGGGCGTCGGCATTGCACACAATTGAGAAATCACGGAAGACCAGCTTGTGGCCGGCCAGGCACACTGGGTGTAACTTGGTATAGGTTGCCTGGACGCTGAGGCTACGGGGCTTCGTGCTATGATTACCTCTCTCAATGTTATAGATGGAGAGCCTGGGTATCAGGTCGCTTGGCCCAAGTAGAAAGTGGTCAGAGATGGCCACTAGGCTCATGGGTCAATGGGGTGCTGACCTCGGGCTAAGGAGCCTGAGGGAAGTTAGACCTGGATACAGAGGGTGGCAGTGATGAAGAAGTAGTATCTGCGAGCTCGCAAGGAAGAAAAAGGCTGGGACCAGGGGAGGACGCAGCCTTAGGCAAAGGGACTGCTACAGGGGGAGACACAAGGACCAATGTGGGAACAGAAATAGGAATTTTTGCAACGGAGGCCACAGTGACCATGGCGTGGTCAGAAGCAGGCACAAAGGTGGGGGTGCAACAGAGATAAATACGGGCACAGACATGGAACGCGTCCATCTCGGCAGGGAGCTCCGACTGGAATGTACGGAGAGCATGAAGGGACTGATGCTCCTTCATGACCAGCCACAGCCGAACCGCTAGGACGACATCACTCTTATGGCGCAGAGTATAGACCCATGAATTCTGAGTGAATTTGTCTCTTAGGATGAGAATGTACCGACCACTGTCCAATAAGAATTCGACTGGTAGGGGACCAAGCGGGTCCAAGTAGAGCAGCTCCAAAAAGCACTAGGCCATGGAGATGGACTCAGGATAGGTGCAGTGATGCATCTTATCTTGATGATAGAAGAGGCATCTGGTCTTGGGCAGATTCTCAAAAGGAATCTGCATGAATACCAAGGGCATGCTGCGACCGGACGAGTTTGAACATAGTGTCTATGCTCACATGGCACAAAAGGTGGTGGAGTATGGGCTTGTGCTGTGGTGAGAGCATACCAATGGTATACACGCATGCAGAAGGAAAGGGTGGAGCAGATGAGACAGAGAGAGGATAATGTGTGTCACGGTACTGATCATCCACAACAGAGGCATGGTGCACAGCAGCACACGTGTCAGTAGCATACATAAGGGAAAAAAGGACTTCTCAAAAGGGAGACGCATCCTAGTGCAGGCACAAACCAAGAGAAAGAATATCTTGAGAGCAGATAAAAGAGAATTTTGGTGATGTAAAGGATGCCATACTGACCATCAAAATGCACAACCCCAGCACATTGGAATGGCAAAGTTTTCCCAAACCCTGTGCAGGCAGGCTGAATATACCCAAAAGGAAGAAGGGCAACGAAGGTAGCGCGATGATCGGTCATGTGATGAGTGGCACCTGAGTCAATGAACCAGGTGGGACTCGTCTCACAACCTGTTTTTTCACTGAAACATGAACCACAAACTACTTGGCCTCCGTTGGAAGCTCAGCAAAGGGATTTGAAAGAAACACAGAGCACAGGAGTGGGGCTCATCAAACCAGCTGTGGTATCAGGCTTGAGCTCATCCTCATCATGCACAAACTGGGCCTTCCCATAGGCATCATCACAGACAACAGACACCCAAGTAATGATAAATTAGGGACCATGCGGCTGTGTGAACATGCTTGCACCTCCCTGAATGTGAAGCGCCAATAGCTGGCGGAGCTCCAAATGGTATGATTGCAAGGATCCTTGTCGCTGCTGCTAGAGGTTGAGGCAGGGGAAGGGGGTGTTTCAACTACTATTATTGCCATGATGCGGATCTCCTCCATGGTCCCGGGATGCATCCACTGTGAAAAGAGGGTTGTCTCATTCCCTCTTGGTATCAGAGCATTTAAGAGACACCATGTACAGCCTCCACAAAAAAAAGGAGCGCAATGGAAGCATCAGGAATAGATTGGGATGGGTTAGATTGGGCTGGATGGGGCGTACAGATCCTGGCTACGTGAAGGCCCTTGAGTTGAGAGATCATAACATGTAGTTTTGCGGCAGAGCCAAAGGCGGAATGCTGCTGAAATTGGACGACAGTGTTCGTTGACGTCACTGTGAAAATCTTGATGGCGAAGGAGTACAGTAGCCACAGTGGCTGCTCCCGCCACAACTGCGTCCTTGGAAAGATGTAGCAGCAATAGCTGTAGTGTTGGCTGGAAGCAACATTGCCAACTATGGCAGCAAATGTTGCTACGGTTGGTGGGAATGGTAGCTTCTGCCACCTTATCATTCTGCAAGTACAATGTAGATGTGCAGCAGATGCAACAACGTTGTCTTTCAGTGGCAACAGAAACAACAGAGGTTGCAATAGCAGTGACAGCAATCACTAGCAGCCATTTATGGTCAATCACCTCTGAAAAATACACTCTTCATACAATGTACATGTCAAATGTAAGCCTTTGGAAATTTCATGGTACCTTCGTGGAAGTTACGCTACAATTCAATTTACTACGTGTGTTCATACATATTAGCATGTACTTGTATGCCTCAACATGCAAAAGTTCTTGAAAGGCTGGTAATTAAAATATAAAAACCCAACAAAACCATGCATTCTTTTTCCACAACTCCATTTACAGTTCCCTTAAACAGACGTACATTTGTCCTTATACCTTAAAGATGCTACTACTGTGAAGAATGAAAACGCCTGTTCCTGAACGCAGAACCTGTCGGAGACACAATCGACGCCGTTTTACTGCCGGGGTTAAGGGTTTCATTTTTTCTCTTTCCCTGGCTCCTGCTGGGGCCCGCTGTAGCGGGGCCCAACAGGTCCCCTTCTGTCGCACTCGAATCCCTCGCAAACCTGTTATCGATCGTCATATGTGCTGACAACTAGTCGACGGTCGTGAATCATCTATGTATAGACGATCGAAGCATACATCGTCGATCGTCGATCATCATAGTTCGACGGTCGACGAGTGGTTTTTGATATCTTCTCAGAATACACTTTGTGTAATTTTCATGTGTCCGTCAGATACACTTGCCATAGACACTCCTCCAATACACTTTACCCTTTGGGGGGGGGGGGGAGATCTCCAGCTCCCATGTTGTCCCCCCCCCCCAAAAAAACAGGTAAAGTGTACTAGGAGAGTGTAAATGAGTTGTGTGTCCGACGGACATGTGAAAAATACACTAAGTGTATAGTACACTTAGTGTATTTAAGTAACGGCTGTACAATATACAACCCAGCTACAGAACCCCAATGCACTCGTCGCTTCTGGGGGGGGTGATGGGGTCCCGACTACGTGGTTTCCAATATGCAATATGGTTTTCACACATGTGGATGTCATCGACTAGTCGACGGTCGTGGATCGTCGATTTTCATCTATGTATAATGATCAAATCGTACATCGTCGATCGTCGATGGTCATAGATTGACGGTCGACGAGTGTCTATTGACATCTTCACAAAATACACTTTGTGTATTTTTCACGTGTCCGTCAGATACTCTTACCATAGACACTCCCCCAATACACTTTACCCCTTTGGGGGAGGGGGGGAGATGGGGTCCCAACTATGTGGTTACCAATGTGCAATATGGTTTCCGCACATATGGATGTCATCGACTAGTCGATGGGCGTCGATCATCGATCGTCATCGATAGTCAGGCCTTTCCACCACGAAAATTCTTGAGGTTGTAAAAAAAAAAGGACAGAGTATCCCAGCAAGTCTCAGGCACGCCGTGGCAGCTTTCTTGCAGCTACAGATGGGTGGATCACCACTTGAAGACGCTTCAGTACCAACTAGGTCTGCATCATGGATCTGCACGAGAATGGACATGGCCAAGTAGTACTAGTTAGCTGTACATAGAAACGGGATCGGCTGACCCCACAACATCTTGATCTTTGCTTATACCCACACACACTCTTTTCCCACCAGGTTTTATTTTATTCCTCCAAGTACCACGAGCTCTCCATGAGGTTCTTACTACATCGGTCCCCCCACACTCTTGCTCAATCCCATTCTCATTCCCTCACATCCTTGTAAGTGACTACATCATTGCGGTCTCTCAAATTTTTGGAATGTCATATGTTCCTTTGTATCTTGTGCAACATGATCTTACACACGGACACTAGCTAAGAGGTCCATCTCATTCCATTATGTGCTCCTCTCTCATTATCCCATATTCTGATACCTGCTTCACTACTCTCACCCCCTCCCATGCTTCAAGAGCATGGCGCTGAGCCCCTCACAAGGTGCAAGCCCACCCAAATTCAAGGGTCCAGAAATATTCATGCCACCTGCGTCAGATTCTGCTCTTACCTTGCCCCTTGTTCAAGCATGGAAGAAGTTCAGTTATATTATTATAGTTATTGGAGGCAAGAGTCAATTCCACATCCATAGAAGCAATTTTGAGCATATTGTTTTTGGTCTCATAGGAATGGATACCTATTATGTGATTATAAATGTTCTACTAGATTTCTTTAGTTGAAGGAAAAATATTTGTTTGTATGTCAGTCACAGTGACCCTTGGACGTGTCGTCGCTCACTCGCTGGGATGCCGGGACACCTGACGGCTACTTAAACACAATCAGCCTCAGCAGGCGTTTCCTCACGTGCTCTCTAGAGTTTACTCGGTGACCAGCTCCTGGACACCATTTTCTCAATGGTGTTGTCCGTACTCGTTCATGACCTGGTAACAAAGAGTTTTTGTTTTTGCACCTAATGCTTTTGATTTGTCATTTGGACAACCGAGGAGCTCCTACAACTGCCGGGTTCTGGCCAACTATTATTTGGGAGCCTGCACGTAGGCTGGTCTACTTTCCACCAGTTGGTTGGACTTGTGCGCTTCCACACGCATGTGTGGGTGAGATTATATCCCCGCACATGTGTTCCTCGTTTGTTCCAACTTCATTCTCAACTATTTCTCTTTCAAGAACATCTTTGTAGTCTCTCTACTGTTTCAAGCTGTATTTACAGTGTGTATCTCAAAGTTTTTCCTCTCAACCAGTACAGTGCCTAAGGGGTTCTTCTCATTCCCTCATGGTATCAGAGCTCTAGAGAGGCAAAGCCATCCCACCCTACAATTCGGCACGCAACAGCAGCAACAGAAGCATTTGGGTTGGACTGGGCTGGGCTGGGTGGGGAGTACAGGCCTTGATATCATGGAGGCCTTAAGCTAAGGGCTCACATCACATAGTCCTCCAGCAGTACGGGAGGCATAATGTGCCAATTTTCTTTGGCAGTTTCCCTCATCGCGGCTGACTTCTTGGCAGTGACGTGAAGTAGTGGTGATGGCTCCTTAGGCAGCCTCTGCAGCATTATCAGCTGCGGCAGCCATAGCAGCTGCATCCAACCCCTCATAGCAGCAGGAGTAGCAACTTTAAGCAGCAGCAGCAACGGCAACAAGTGTGGCCGTAGTAGTAGTGACAACAACAGAACCTGCTACATTAGGTCATCATGTTGATCAGCAGGAATGGCAGAAAAAGTTGCCATAACAGCAACCAAAGCAATAGTAGTTGCAGAAAAGTAGCATCAGTGACAGTAGCAACAACAGCAAAAACACCAGCAGCAGCATAAGCCACACTAGTAGTAGCAGCTACAGTAGCAGCAGCAGCAACAGAGTAGTATTAGTAATAGCATCGGCAGTGAAAACAACTCTGCTGATGAGAGGGCCGACCAATCACCTGTGACAGCCACGCCACATGCCAAAAGCTGCTAGCATACACGTCAGCTATGCTCGCTATTACCGCCAGAGCCCTTCAGTCAGCGTGAAGCTACTTTGCAGATTCTTGCACAATTCAGGCGTTCACCCGTGTCCACCTTTTGACGGACTCATCCGTCAAGCTTGTCGACCGACAAGCTTGACTTATCAGCGAGGGTTGAGCTCGTCCTCCGTACCAAAAAGAAGGGAGAGAGGAGAGGAGGTGAGCCTTGTCACCCCTCTAGACCCAGGGTGATCCTGAGTCCCAGACTTCATTGCAATATTTATGTTGGTGGTTTATTCTTCTCATTTCTTTTAGTTCTTTGCCCCTCAGCCTTCCCTCCCACTTGGTCAAGACTAGGGCATTCAGGGATTCCTCTCGGTGCCTCAGAAACTTATAATTTCCTATCTTTCACCCTCCATCCTCTTTGGTTGAGATCCTTGCACATGGGAGTCTCACCTCGTACAGTGGGAGACCACCATCGTCATATCATTGGTTATTCCGATACCTGGCTACGCCAGCCCCTTCGGCGCTGGCTGTACCCCATCCAAGGTGGCACTGGTGTCCGCCACCCTATTACCCTACCATTCATGGGCTGCCTTCTCCATCCTACACCCATCCATCATGGCTCCAGCCAGCAGCTCCATTGTGTATTGGCTGCCCTTTCTCTCTATACAGAAGGCTAGATATTTCCTTGAGTTGCAGCATAGTCTAGATGTGTCTGCTCTAGCCTCAATTTTCCCTCTCCAGCGTCGACCTCCAGGTGTCCATTCTGGTGTGAGTTTGGCTATGGAGTCTAAGGGTCGCTGCTATGCATCAAATATAGCTCTTTGGGGCACATAAAATGGTGGGGATGTGTTGCCTGCGGATTGGATTGACCATTTTCAGTCATTCACCCTCAAGCATCTCCTTACTGTGAGTTTGGGAAGTGCAAATAGCTCGACTTTTTTTTGTTTTTTTTGGCAATGTCTCTTCATGTCATGTGACTGCTTTGACTCGTGTGTCGTGTGACTTCTGGATCATTGATTCTGGAGCCACACATGACATGACATTGTCTCATGGTATATTTATCTTCTTGGGGCGTGCTGGTGATGTCTGCATTGTCCATACTGAATCTGACCAAATGTTCCCGGTCCAGGGCGTTGGTCTTTATGCATTTTTCCCCCTCATGTCATTTTTTCCTACTTAATGTGCTCTTTGTGCCTGCGCTTGAAGTCAGGTTGCTGTTTTTCACTGCCCTTGATAATTAGGGCATGGACTTTGTCTTGTCTCGTGGTGTCAGTAAGGTGTCATTACAGTCTTCTGTCCTTGCTATCCTCGGTGTATTTTGTTGTGACAAGCTACACCGTGTACCTCTATTTTTTGTGTTGCCTGACACCGCTGCTACAACGCATGTGCATGTTGCTCTCTTGATTTTCCCTGGGCACACACGTGTGTTCCATTTCCGTGTATGTCACTTGCATGTTGCCGCCATCCATAGCCTTATGCATCCTCAGCCTGCCGTAGGTCTTGATCCGAGCACATTCCCCATGCCATGCACAAGTGATCACCTAGACTGCATACAAGGCAAGCTTCATTGCCCGTCCTTCCCAACGTCAAACTCCCAGACACTTCATCTAGTTGCCATTCTCCATGCAGACATCATGAGTCATCTCCACATTGAGTCTTTGGAGAGTGGCAGATGGTATGTGTTGTGTCTTACACATGATATGTGTCACTTTTGTTGGATCTTTACCCTTCACCAGAAAAGCAATATTGAGCCCACGATCAATGCTTGGCTTTTCCATGCTGCGCATTTTTGCCAGCGTAAGCCGTTAGCATTTTTCTCCAATCATGGTGGAGAGTTCATTGGCTCCACAGTGAGCTTCCTTCAGTCTCAAGGACTGCACGGAGTTTCCAAATGTTGGAAGCGCAATCTAGCTGATGGTGTTCATACCCTTATCGTTGATTCTGGCCTCCCTCCGATGTTTGCTTTTAATGCCATGTCCTACATAACATGGGTTTGGAACCTTGTTCTCCATGGCCCGTTCCCTTTTCATGTCACGCCATTTGAGTGGTGGTATGGTCATAGTGCTGACATCCTCCTTGCTTGTGTGTGGAGTAGCATCATCTGCGTTTGGCTCCATGAGGACAACGCGATGGAAAGCTCTCTCCTTGAGGTCGTCTATGTCCCTTCCTTGGTATCCCTTCTTAATCCAAGGCATGGAATTTTTGGGACCCTGAACATGGTCAGGTTGTTGAGTCGCACAATGCTCTCTTCTTTGAGAGTATTTTTTTCATGATAATGTTCCTTCTATTCTGTCACTTACGTGATTCTCTTATCCAGGGTGGTGTCCTCTATTGCATCCGTGTCATCGCCTACATTGACCCTCAACGTGTCTACGTTGTCAACTTATTCACATCCTGCTGTGTCTATATCTTTCTTGCGACATCCCCTGCCACATCTACATCATCGCCTGATTCATATCCTACATCATTCACATCAACACGTGATCATCGTCTGCTACATCCATGTCATTATCATTTGAATTATCTCCTACTGTGTCAAATTCGGTGCCCATGCCATCACCTTGGTGGCCGTTGTGGTCTTATCTACAGCCAATCAAGTCGCACCATCACTGCCTCCTATCTCGTCATCGTTCATTTGCGCACCTGGCAGTTATCTCAGGCCCTTGTAACATGCGCCTTAATATACCCCGCCTGCTAGTCATACTGCCTCGGCTGGGTAGACCGCATGGGCTCCTCTGGCCCCGTGCGTCAACCTATTAAGTCCACGTTTATTTTGTTGGCCCCACACAACCTTCTCCTGTCTCTGGTCTTGACACACTCTTGGCTTGGTAATGAATCTACTACAGCCTTATACCACACATTTAATGAGTTCTACAATGTTGTTCTGATTGCTGAGTCTAGTCGGCCTGTATGAGGTCCCTCAGTTGTCACGGCACTTATTATGAGTGGCACCACGGCATGTGCGTCCAAATCCAACATTGTATATGAAGCATGCTCTACAATAGATGCAGCAATCTAGGAGAATGCCATACGCCAGGAGCTAGCTATAATTGAGGAGCATGGGGTTTATGAGAAGGTGATGCTCGTGCCTGATCGAAGCATTTTTGTATGTGTTTTGAATGAAATAGAGGCCCAATGGCTTAGTGGAACGGTAGAAGACCCGTCTTAAGGCCATGAGATTCTCCCAGGTGCCTGGTGTGGAATTTGATGTCATCTTTACACCTATTGGTAACTACACCAATGCAAAGGGCTTGTCGAGTCAGGTGGGTCATCACAAATAGGCGCTTCACCACATGGACATGAAAAATGCCTTCTTACATGGCAAGTTTGAGCGATCAATCTATGTTTTCCAGTCTTGAGGATTTAAGGATAGAACAGATAGGGTATGGCACCTCCAAAATGACTTGTATGGCATAAAACAATCTCCCCATTGCTCAAACCTTGAGATTTCCGCTATCTTGGAGCAAGGATGGTATTGTCGCAACCCAATCAGCCCAACTTTGTTTGTGAGTGATTTCTTTGCACCCTTTGCCGCGAGCCTGCGGGATGTAGACGACCTCTTGATTGCATACCCTGACCCTCAGCCGGTCCAAGTTGTGAAGGATCTCTTGCATTCTGTGTACAAAATGAAGGATCTTGGTCTAGCCCGTGTCCTCTTGGACATGGAGATTCAGCATGATCTCTAGCAATGCATGCTGCTTTTGCATGAGGTTGGTTACTTCAGGAAGTGAGAAGAGCGCTTTGCTGACGTGCTGGCCAAATTCCCCTTTGCATCCATGCCTATGATGACTCATGGGATGAGGCTTCTCATGTCAGCAGATCGAGCTCGTCTGGAGGAGCCTTCGATGTCACAACGTACCTTCAAGTTTTGGATCCTTTTCTTCCTTAGGATCATGAGGTACACGGATGTTGCCTTTGCTGTGAATGTCTTATTATGGTTCTCGCAAAATCAATGACAACTTCATCTAGAGGATGCAATGTGCGGTTGGGTTGGGGGGGGAGGGGGGGGGATGGATGACGTGTCCGCCGCCCCACTGCGATCGTGGGTGTAGCATGATCCCACTCGCTATATTTGATTAGCGATGCAGGTCGCTGATTGAGCATGTCGAGGGGGCTGGATACCGCGTTGTTAATGTTTAAAGTGCCAGATATGGGGGGCTTTTCACTTTGCTCATGGATATGGGAGGGTCATTCCTTCGGGCGCATGGATATCCTGGCTATTTTTCCCATGTTTGTTTCTTACACAGATGTCTGTTACGTCCCTCTATCGTAGGACCCAGAGGTACCCACACGAAAATGTAACCCGAACTTGTTGAATATAGTCAGGGGTGGCGTTTAGCCATGCTTTGCACATAAAAATACGAGGGTTTGCATGAACAGAAAAAATAAAAGACAAATTTTAATCTATTACAACCAAGCAGAAATGCAATTTTTTTTAAGGATCGTAAACCCACTCCCTGAATATGTACAAACCCTATTCAAACATCATCCCCTGGAAGTACATTGGATACAAGCTCCATATACCTCTCAGCGCGGATGAATCTACCAATTCGACCATGCTTCTCAGAAAATAACCGATTCGACCATCCCTCGGAAGAAAAGAAACCATTCACCCTCGCACAGGACAAATATTTGAAGTCTAGAAAAAGCAACAATTTTCCCCTCCCGTTTCTCGAAAAGTAACATGTTGATGCCGCGTGGCATGCGGCGTCGACATGATGATATCATTTTTTTTGTTAAATAATCACCCCCTAATAACCCCTTTCATCAGGAGTTTGTGATTTTATGGGGGCTGGTTTGCCGATAGTGCGCATGGAGGTCTGAGACTCCCCATGCATTGAAAGGCAACCTGCTTGGCCTCGCTGTCACAGGGCCCTCTAGGTGCCCGCTGAAAAATAAACCTAAAATCCTTGTTATAGTAAAGGAGTAGGTTTGTGAACCTTCTGATGGTCAAACAAGGGCTAAAAGCTAAACAAAATACAAAAAATCAAAGGAGAGTTTTTGACACTCAATTCCTCGAGCACCCGGGAATCCTCCGGAAGCCCGTTGGCCGGAATCCTCAACAGACTCCGCCCTCCCCCTCCCCGCAGCCCATCGGCCAACCGTTCGGTCATGGCCCTCATTTGCGAGGGCCTCGATCGGGCGCGGGTTTGAAGGAGGGGGGATGTGAAGGAGGAGGGGTTTGGAGGGGGGATTGAGGTGACATTTGATGCCAAAACTGTCGACGGTTGGCGCTTTTGTCGTCAAAGTTGGCACGCCCCTCCCGCCTCCCTTTCACCCTTGACTGCCACCCTCGTGCATACCTGTTTTTGCCATGTACAAGCAACGACATGTGTCGCTGCTTGAGTATGGCGAGGAATCGACGCCCTGTTACTACTAGTGACTCTAGGGCTTCAAGCGGTATCCGCTCGATTTATCGATATTTTATGATTTTGCATTGATTCCCCGCCTTCGAGGTCACTTGTTCGAATCAGCGGCAAATCCGATAAGGACCATTGGACTTCGCGCAGTTTGTACTGAGCGAAGTTAGTGACTGCCGTACTGATTTTGCGTTCTGCTCGTGCATTTTTAATTCACTGTATGATTCTCCAACATTCGTGGAGACCTGCCATGTAGGAAATTTGGGCGTCGATTTCCTGTTAATCGGAGCTAATCACTCCATAATCGCGGCCAAATGCACCCGTGGAGTGGAACTTTCACGCATGTGAGCGAGAGCTTGCAAAAATAATTGCAACGACTGGCCACTTCGCCACCCGCCAAGTGATGCAATAATCACTTGTAGTAACAGGGCGTCGGTTCAAGCCCCATGTCGAGAACGGACGGGTGGATGGTGCTTAATGTTTGCGGGCATGGGCGAATCCGGCTTATTGTTCTGATGTAGGCACGGATGGTTCATTTTCTTCTGAACGAAAGGGGGAACGAGGGTTGCGGTTGAAAAAACAGGGAGTTGTTGGCATTTTTACCCAACATTTGAGGGGTTGGGATTTTATTTTAGCGCAGACACCTGCTAGGCCCCGCTGTAGCAAGGCCCAGCAGGTTCCCTTACAACGGGGAGTTTTGGACCCCTACAAACCCGTAACAAAACCAATTGATAATAAAAGCAAACCCATCAATCGAGGGGTTTGTAGTTACCCACTCAAGACATGCAACGGGGTTGTGAGACTGTCCGACAGTGGGGTTCGTGTAGGTGGCTTTGTATGAGCTAAAAATGGCATAGTTCGTCTAACATAGCACTTACGAATAAACATGATTCGATCATCCAAAACAAGTATGATATGGATGACTGTTTGGTGGAAACTAGAAACAGAATGTGACAGATAGGTATGGACAGTGGTGTTGAAGTTCGTTGGCCACTCACAACTCTATGCCTTCTTGCCTCTCACATTCTGTACACATTCTGTACAGATTAAATGACAATGGTCCCGCCTGGGGAAACACCCAACATGCCCATTCTGGTTGAAGCCGGTGGCGTTCCAAGCTGCTGCTGCTTCTGGACCCAGGAATCACCTTGAGCACAAATGAGACCATTGCATGACTTTCCATGGATTTTCTATGACTCCCTGTGCTGCGGTAGATGCTAGGGCCGTACACTCTCACTGCCGTGCCCTGCATCATTTTATCTTGCTTTGCATGTGATGGGGGGCTGCATATTTCCCGGGTGCTGATCCTTAGGGGGCCACCGTGCCGGTCTTGACCGTGCGTCGGTGAGTAGCCGCCCTCGGTTATTCCGAGAGGTCGGGCTCGACCCCCGGGTGGCGGCACTTGCTCACCCGAGCTCGACGCTCGTGGTGAGTGAGTGCTCACCGGTACATGTCTCGCTCGCTCCCCCCTCCTCCCTTTTGTCTTGGTTGAGTGTGCAACTTTGCAAGCAAGTTATCGCATCCATGGCGTCTCTCGCTTCGTGTGTTTTGTCACATTCTTCCGTCTCACCTCACATGGTCTACCAATGAGGAATCCTAGTAACTACTAGTATCAGAGCCGTGAGACTCTCAGCTCACTGCTCGGCGGTCCTGGTCCTTGGAGCCATCCGTGACCAACGTCTCCCGTGGTACACACATTACCGCAACTACTCTTGCAGCTGCTCTCATATCTCACCTCCTCCCAGTCCGCAGCAGCCGTCTCAGCTGCTCCACCTAACCGTCCGTTATCTGCGGAGGCTATCGCCCTTCTCTCGGGGCCTTGTGGGTACTCTCCCACTCGCCCGCACGTGCTTGGCCTCTTTGCCCCAAGTTGCTGGCATCCTCTCGGCTCGTGCGCTGCCCGCAGTCGTCCCATCTCCTCTCGCAGCCACTCTTGGCTGCCCTCAAGGCCGTCTGTGGTGCTCGAACGCACCTTCTGCCTTCTCTCTTCTCTTGTGAGCCCCGGCTGCACCCGGCTGCTCGTGCATTCTCTCCACGCTCATCTGCTCACTCAGCCGTTCTTTGCGGTCACTCTTAAACGCACCTGGGCGCCCGTGATTTGCAGCTGCTCTCGGCTGTCCTCGAGGCCGCCTGCGGTGCACAGACGCACCTCCTACTTACTCTCTATTCCCAGCAAGCTCCCGCCTCACACAGCTGCTCTAGCCACTCTCAACCGTACCCAGGTGCCCGTAACTTGAAGCAGCCACCCTGGATTCACCACCGCTTGATGGGCCACCGGACGAGGATCTCGACTCTCCCCGCACCGCAGCCCGCTACGCCGATCACGGGTGGGAGGATCCTCTGGACCATCATCCTCCTACCCCTCCAGACAACGACACACCACTCTGGTTTTGTATGCTCGAGTCCTCGTACTAGCGAGAAGATCTGGAGAGGGCCGCAGCTGCGCGAGAGGAAGACATCGACCGACAGGTGTACACCGCGGACGACCTTCCACTGTCACCTCCTCGTCCACCCAACATGCAACCGCCACCAAGCACTCCACCCTCCACCTCTGCACCCAACGTCAACGCCACCGCTGGTCCATCCCACACTGCTACTTCATCTGCTGAACCGTCACCAGCACCCGAGGTGCCTGGTGTCATCCCTGTGCTTCCAGTGCACACTGACTCCATCGGTCTTGCAGGGGCCATTCTTGACGCAGCAGTAGCTGCCGCAGAAACGTTTGTTTCCACTGCCCGTGCATGTAGAGCTCCCACTCAGACTGCTGTGGGTCGTGCCACCGACGCCTACGCACAGGCAGCAGCATCCCTCGCGCTGCTCACCGCTGCTGCAACAAACATTACAACCCAAGTCACAGCAGCAGCAGCCTCCGTTGCCGATGCTGCCTCATCTGCCGCTGACGCCACTGCAGTAGCCGTCGGATCCATCCGAGCCTCCACGGCCGCAGCTGTCCTGACCCCATAGGTGTCCCATGGGAGCTGACTCCACACATTGCTACAAGGGTCCTCGTTGCTTCTGCGTCTACAGAAGTCGCTGGAGCCTCTGTTACTGGCCTCCTGTGCTTGACTGTGGCAGCTGCAGGGTGGGTGGCAGTGCTCTTCTTTTCAGCTGCAGCCGTCGTGGCTCCTCTCTTCACTCTGCTGCACCGTCACTAGATCGGTGAGACCACCTCTCATCCTCTATGCCACACTTCTCTTCTTCTCCCCTCTCATCTGTGTTAGCATTCTTGCTCTAGTATTCTCACAGTTTCACCATGCCTGGACCAGATGGCAAGCTTGAGGCCCTCCAGGCCGCTCTTAGCGAAGCACAGGCTGAGCGCCGAAAGGCACAAGATGAGCTTGACCGTGAGCGGGATGCACAGCATGAGTTAGCCACAAAATTAGCTGCATCAGTTCTTGAGCGTCTCTGCTCTGTCCCAGCCTTTGCAGCAGCCCTTCCTGCTGATCAGTGAGGGTCTACAGACTCATCAGCACCACTTGTTGGCGGCGTTGCTAACGCCTCCTCCCCATCTGTCACAGTTGCAACCGCCTCTGCTCGTACTCTCCCACCAGCGCGGCAGAAAGATTTTGAAACACCTCCACCGCAATTCACCTCCATGCTCACCTTCACATCCTGGGAGGCGTGCTTCAGTGCATGGGCTCAGGGTGAGTTGCTGTGGGAGTACTACTCACCCGCCAAACCATCCTTTGTGCCGCAGCCTGCAGAGGCTGCACGTGCTGTGCGGGCCCTCATCAACGCTGGCCCCAAAAATCTTATGGATGATATTGGTACGTACAATGCAGACCCCATCCGAGGCACCAATGCCGACCCAGTTGGTGCCTATGCACTCATCCGCCGTCGCAAAATTGTCACTGGGCATGCTGCCCAAAGTGCACTCACTGTTCAGTTCAACACGTTGCAGATGCGGGCAGACGAGACTGCAGATGAATACTGGGCATGCAGCCTTCGCCTGCTGCGTGACATTGGCAAGGCCGCCCCAGGTCCCCTCTCCGCATGTCTGTCCATTGTCGCTGGCCTCATCCCTGAGCTGTCTGACCTGTACCTCCATGTCTCCCAGGCAGAGCTTGAGCGCCTTGCCTCTGCACCAGTCCCTGTTGATTCCCCACCAGGGATTGGTCCCCTCTTTGACTTTACTGCTGCACGTCTCACTGACTGGTGGAACGCTCTCCAGAACAAGCGGCTGCATCGCGCCGCAATTGCAGCCGTCACTACCTCCTCATCCTCTGCTTCCACTACAGCGTCCTCCACTGTCTCCTCCCTTCAGGCCTCAGTTCACTCCACGCAATCTGCCCCTGGCGGTGGGGGCAATGGCTCTCACCCCGGCCGTGGTGGTGGTCGTGGGGGCAAAGGGCGTGGAGGCAGACGTGGCGGCAAGGGCTCTAGCTCCTCTGTCGCGGATGTCACCTGCTGGAACTGCGGCGCCACCGGCCACTCAGCTCCTAAGTGTCCTGCTCCATGCGATGATGCACGCCTCACCTCTTCCATGCGTGCTCATTGGGCCCGCACCGGTGTCGCTTCCTCCTCTGCTGCTGCCGCCGTGACAGTCTCGTCGTCCTCATCCTCCTCATCTGCCTCTACCCTGACCAACACACTAGCTCCTCTTCAGCTGAAGCCGCCTGCCCCTAGCCCTTGGGGTTGGGTGCCACCACCATCCGGTCCTACCTACTACGGGCCCCCATCCTCCCACTACTCCGTTCCTCAATGGGCCCGTGACGATGGCCACCACTCCGACCGCTCATCTGACCGCTTCTCCGAGCGCTCCTCTGATCGCTGAGACGAGGAGCGCACTCTTGAGCGTCGCTTGGCCGAGCTTCTCCACCTTCGCTCTCAGGGAGGTGAGAGTATGAGTGGCCAGTCTCGTGTCTCCTTTTGTGAGTTGGATGTCACTCTCCGTGGTTCTGCCTCTGGTGGTGTGCAAGGGGAATTGCCTGATGATCGTGCATGGATTGAGCATTGGCAGTCTCACACGTTACCCACACGTCTTGGACAGTCTGCCTCTCCCGCTGCCCGTGGTACTGTGGCTGTCTGTTTGGTCCTTCCCTCCACTCGTACCCCTGGATCATTGATTCTGGGGCCACGCATCACATGACGTCTTGTCGTTCCTCCTTCGTGTCCCTTGGGCCTGTTCAGTCCGTGCGTTCTGTCCGAACTGGCTCCGGCCAGCTCCTCCCTGTTCAAGGCGTTGGTGTTGTCCGTTTCGTTGGCCCTGGCGGCACTGTCTATCTCCCCCATGTCCTGTACATCCCTGACATTGAAGTCACTCTGCTCTCTGTGACCACCCTTGACGATCAGGGCATGGACTTCTCGTCCAGCCGCGGTCTTGCCTCCATCTCTCTCCGTTCTTCTGGCCGTGTCGTTCTCCGTGGTGTGCACTGTCATCGCATGTTCCGTGTGCCTCTCACATTGCCCTCGCCTTCCGCTACATCTACCTTTGTTCATGTCGCTCCCTCCCTGTCCCCTGATCATGGTGATCTCCTACATCGTCGCCTCTATCACATTCGCACTGCCGTCATCCAGCGCCTTCTTCGCCTTCAGCCTGCACACGGCCTTGACCCTGCCACTTTTTCTCCACCTTGCACATCCACCTGTCTTGACTGTGCCAGTGGCAAAATGCACCGCTCACCCTTCTCCACCTCTGAATCCACTACCTCGCACCCACTTGATCTGGTGCATGCCAATGTCATGGGCCCACTACCCCAGGACTTCCTAGGTGGCATTGGGCGCTATGTTTTGTGTCTCACTGATGACTACTCCCGTTACCGCTGGGTCTTTGCCCTTTGGCACAAAAGTGACGTCACTAATGTCCTTGAGTCCTGGCTTCCGCAGGCTGATCGGGCTTGTCTATGGTCTTTGCGTGTGTTTCGCAGCGACCGCGGCGGTGAATTCTTTGGTCCCACGTCTCGCTTCCTTGAGTCTCGTGGAGTGCGTCTTGAATCTTCTGCCCTTACACACCACAACAAAATGGTGTGTTCGAACGCTGGAATCGCACTCTTGCTGATGGGGTTCGTTCTCTGCTCTCTGCCTCCGGTCAGTCTCCTCTCTTCGCCTTTGAGGCTATGTCCTACATGACCTGGGTCTGGAACCGGATTCCGCATGGACCCCTTCCCCACACTGTCATCCCCTTTGAACGATGGACTGGTTGCCGGGCTGATCTCCGTCTTGCACGTGTGTGGGGGTGCCTTGCCTCCGTCTGGGTGCCCAACGACCAACGTGATGGTAAGTTCTCCTCTCGTGGTCGATTGTGCATCTTCCTTGGTGTCTCTCCCTTCTCCAAGGCCTGGCTCTTCTGGGATCCTTCTCGCTGCCGTGTGCTTGAGTCTCGTGATGCCCTCTTCTTTGAACACCTGTTTGAGCGTGACTCCCCATGCTTTGGAGGGTCTCCTACTCCGCCCTTTCGGGGTGGGGGTGGTCTTCTGCCCTCTGGGCCTACTGTTCCCTCCTCAGGGCATCCTTCCGTCCCTGCTGTCTCTTCCCCGTCCGATCAGAGTCCTCCTTTGTCTGCCTCTCCAATGGCCTCAGTCCCCTCCACGGCTCCCTTGGCCTCACCCAGCCCATCTCCTGGCTCTCCTACCGTTGTCTCTCCCGCAGCGTCGTCCTCCTCTTCTCCTCTTGGTTCCATCTCATCGCCTTCCCCTGTCGTCTCCGCACCAGCTCCTGCCTCCTCCTCTTCCCCTACATCACCTCGTCCCACTGCTCCCTCCTCCTCTGCACGTACTCCGTCCATTCCACCAGTCTCACCCTACACGCGCAGTGGGCGAATCCGGGCCCTCCCCTCGCAGTCGCACCCTGTTGTCTCTGGTGACCCTGGTCTTCGTCCACTTGGTCTCACCACCTCTGGCCTGTCTGCAGCAGCGTCTGTCATACACCCCAGTACTGCTCTTGGCTACTCCCTGGTTGAGCAGGAATTTCACTCTGCTCTCTCGCCGTCTGTCGCTGGGTATGTTGCCTCGTGCTTTGCTGCTGCCGGCCTCTCTCCTCTCCCGCCTGAACCTGTGACAGTACAGGCAGCACGTGCAGCCACTCACTCCTCTTAATGGGAACAGGCCATGAAGGCTGAACTCGACGCACTGTCAGACAGTGTTGCTCTCAGGACAACGGACAACGCCATAACGTTGTTAACAACGAGCAACGTTGTAGTCAGCCTCAGTCACAACGTTGTTAATACTGTCATTATGGTGGTTTTAGTGGCAAAAAGGCAGGGCAAGTACCAACATGAAAATTTTCCACGTTGTTCATTTGCACATACATAATTTTCTGGCATTTATTGACACTTCCTACATTTCAACACTACAGTGTTATCACAATTGCACACTTCCTACCATTTGTGTAATTCTGCACTTGAGCATGGTGATGCACACCTCCAAGCATGATGTTATCACATCTCACTTAAGCGTGAAGAGCATCAAAATACTTATAAGTAGACGAAAAGCTTTGGCCAACACGTGTACAAGACCAGCAGTCACACGTAGCAAAGATGAATACATGAGATGAAAAAAGATAAAATTTTCACACTTTGCACGTTTTTTTCACATAGTTGACTACTTCCTGCCACGTGCACGCTTAGCAGGCTTCTCTGCTGCACTGCCACGCTTGGTTCATGATGCACTGATGGGTGCCATGGCACCATCAACTACAGGAGGTGCTCTAGCACCATGGGAAGTAGTGCCTGCTGCCATTGCACTGCCAGTAGCAGCTTGACTGCTTGCCATTTGTGCACTGGTAGATGCCACTGCACTGCCCTCTGCTGCTGCTGGAGTCTGCATAGCTTCTGCTGGGCTCCCTTCATCATCTTCTGGCATCCCTGCATCTTCTGCTGCTTGATTCCCTGCATCTGCTGCTGCCGGTATTGCCTTTGCTGCTCCAGTCTGGCTGCTGGTACCTTGCGGGTCCTCTGAGGCAGCTGTTGGTGTTTCCTCCCGCATGCGCACTTGCCGAGCATGCGGCAACATGGGGTTGTCCACCATGACACGAACATTTGCCATCACTTCAATGACATCATCATCAGCTTCCATTGCATCATCCTCTTCTCCCTCGTCCTCCCCTTCATCACTGCTGCTGCCCTCATCATCCTCGGTATGCAGTAGCTCCACCTCTCCTCCCACCTCCACAATCTCACCATCATCCTCGCTTGCTTCCCCATCATCAACTTCACTTGCCGTGTCAGCTGCTGCCACAAGGCGTGCTGTAGCTCGACCACCACTTTTGCCGTAGTGCTTCCGAAGACGCACATTGCAGCGCACCAGCAACTCCAACGTCCTCACCAGGAGGCGGTTCCTACGAGCAGTGTGAATGAGCTCATGCGTGGAAAAAACACGCTCACACTCTGAGGAGGAGCAGGGCTGGGAAAGCACCCGCAAAGCCAAGTCACGCAGCACAGGCATACAGTGCATGTGATTCACGTGCCACTCAACAGGTATCATGCTCCGGCACTGCACTTTTGCAACTGCAGCAACTTCCTTTGCGTTCTTTGATGCAGTCACGCTCGGCACTGGGTTGAGCATCACCTGTCCCCTCTGAAATGCATCAATCTCCTTCAGCAGCGTGTCATGCTTGTCTACTGGCACCATTGCGTCTACAACTGCCTGCCATGCCTGCATGGTTGCAGAGTCCAGAGACAGGTCATTGCCAAAGTGCTCAGGATGCAAGCGCCTAGCAGCAGCATAGAGCGGGCAGGCCATGTCCTTAGTCCAGCGTGCATTCAGCCTTGTCAGAGCAAACTGCACGTGCACCTTGGCTACCTTGGCAGGCTTCCTCCCTTTCTTCACACTCAGTGCCCTCAGCTCCTCCGAACAGTCCAGCAAACCCTCGTAGATCTCACCTACCGTGCCACCCGGCCTGTCTGCCACCCGCAAAGCCCTCACCAAAGGCTCAAGCAAGTCCCGGAGCTGCCGCACCTGCAGCCAGAACACCCGCCGGCGAATCAGGCGGCGGGCCTCTTTCTTCCTGGCCTTGAANCACACCTGGAAATGAGAGATGCACCCCACTCGCTTTTTCCTATGTCCTTCATCACCAAGTCGATGTTGTGAGCACAGCACCCCTGGAAGAAGAGGCTTGGGTACTTCGCTTTGAGGTCACTGAATGTTTTCTTGTTGACCGAGGTATTGTCGCAGATCACTGACACCACTCTGCCTACCCCCACCGCCTCTATGGCGGCCTCAATCATGGCTGCAGTGTGATCTGCATCCCGACTGAGACCGCTTGCATCTCTGGAGAAGAGGTGAACTGAACCCTGTGCATTGCAGGCCATGGCATTGTAAATGGGCCAGACCTGGCGGTCGCCCCACTCGTCCACGGCAATAGACGTGCCGTAGATGTCCCAAGACTGCTTCATGGGAGAATCCAGCTCCTCTAGCTCTTTGTCTAGCCTCGGAAGGAGATCACTGACGACGGTATTGCGGCTTGGTAGCTTGAACCCTGAACTGGTCTTCCTGGCATTCTTCACCACTTCTAGCAGCACACCTTCACGGAAGAATGAGATTGGAAGAGCTCCAATGCACATGAGCTTGACAATGGACAGCTGGCACTTGTCGTTATGACCACGTTCAATGTGCTGGTCCATGGAAGATTGCCGGAAACTGGAGGCTCTCCTGATTTCAAACAGAGGTACCTTGTCGGCTGGGCTGAGTAGAGCTGACATGGCTGGCCGAGGTTCATGACTGCTGCCAGGCTGGGCATCCTCATCGTCACTGTCTGGCTCCAAGGTCACCCCAGCTGCTGCTGCTGTCGTCTGCTTCTCCAGTTTCTCCCACAGCTTGACCCACGCGACCGGCTTGTCTTTGGTACCCCACTCTGGCCCGAGCCCCTTGTACAGAAGTTCTTTGTGCGGCTTCCATCCGGCCGGCGGTGGCTGCTCGCGCTCTAGGCCAAGCACGTCTCGGCACGTTGGTGGAACATGGGGGAACTTGCCGATGCTGCTGCTGTCTCCAGAGAAGTGACCGCGGATGCGGTCGCAGCACCCAGACTTGATGGTGCCGCAGGAACCGCACCTCCACCCTGCTTTCTTGGACTTGGTCGGGTATGGCTCGCAGTGCTTGCTGAGTTCTTTCGTCAGGTAGTCCCCCGATACCTGACGCTTCCGTGGAGGATTCCATCGGGAGGCATCAAATGNCTAGGCCAAGCACGTCTCGGCACGTTGGTGGAACATGGGGGCACTTGCCGATGCTGCTGCTGTCTCCAGAGAAGTGACCGCGGATGCGGTCGCAGCACCCAGACTTGATGGTGCCGCAGGAACCGCACCTCCACCCTGCTTTCTTGGACTTGGTCGGGTATGGCTCGCAGTGCTTGCTGAGTTCTTTCGTCATGTAGTCCCCCGATACCTGACGCTTCCGTGGAGGATTCCATCGGGAGGCATCAAATGGCTCGGTGACTGAGGATGGATTGGGGGACTGGACGGTCCCTGCAGCACTAGATGCTCCCTTGGAGGGCTGTGAGGATGACGGGGTGTGATGGGTTTCCATCGTGAGACGTCGTCGCACACCAAGTGCCAAACGACACTTGGCGTGCGACGCTGACGGCGAAGAGAAGGGCAGTGACTTACTGCCAACAAAGCTCTTTCACCCCTCCAGACGACGCTTCCATCGACACACGGGTGCTGCAGTGCGGCACGTCGCTTCACCGATGGACGCGACGCTGAGGTCGATGATTTCATGACAGCATCGTGGCCGTACACGCAGCAGGCCTGATCGATGTGGCATCGACAACGGCGATGCATGTCCAACCATTTTCGAGAAATCCAAGGATCGTGGGAGTGCACGAACTTAATTTTCTTTTCCGTTGAAACCTACGGGTAGCATGAAATATGGACTGCATCAAAGTAGCAATACTTCGACACAGTATGTCGAAAACCGTTTTCAAATCCTACAAAAAATGTTTTAAAAATCTTCGTGGATAAAATGTGCGTAGCGCTTGAGGGGCGTCCATTTGTACATTGCACTCGATAGGATGCAAGAAGCTATTCGTTCGTTCATGTCACTTCCACCCAAAGCAGCCAATACATGGGCTACAACAGCTGACGTGTACCATGCAAGCATGCCAGGCATGCAGTGCATGCCACAACAGCAACTGTAGCAATATCTAACGATTTTGGCACCGAGAGTGAGTGAGTCGGCTCGGGGGTCGATTTTTCGGTCCCTGTGTTTTTCCCGTTTTCCGAAGTGTTAGGGGTGTGTGTGGCAAAATACCCGTTTTCGGCAACCCGGGGTCACCATTAGCCCTACAACACAACGAAGCAGCAACGTTGTAGAACGTTGCTACATTGTCATTATAGGGCTCCTACAACGAACAACGAGAGCAACACTGCTGTCAGAGCACATTGTATATGAGTTAGTGGATCTACCTCTAGGCCGTAAAGCTGTTGCAGCCAAGTGGGTGTATCGACGCAAGCTCAACCCAGACAACACTGTGGAACGGTATAAAGCGCGTCTCACTGCAAAGGGGTTCTCCCAGATTGCAGGTGTGGACTTTGACGAGACGTTTGCACCTGTTGGTCGCTACACCACTGCCAGGGCACTTCTCAGTCTAGTCGCCCAGCATGACTGGGAGCTGGAGCAAATGGACGTCAACAATGCCTTTCTGCATGGCAAGTTGGATGAGGAGATCTACATGGTGCAGCCACCAGGTTTCTCGGATGGCACAAACCGTGTGTGGCGGCTGCGCAAGGCCCTCTATGGGCTCAAGCAGTCTCCTCGCTGCTGGAATCAGGAGATCACAGCAACCCTAGAAAAGGGCGGCTTCAGAAGAAGTCCAGTGGACCCTGCGCTGTTTCTCAGTCCTCCGTCACAGCCACTGGTTGCCATCCTGGTGTATGTTGATAATCTTCTCATTGCATCTCCCAGCACCTCTGCAGTCACTGCTGCTAAATCTCTTCTCCAAGCAGCTTACAAGATGAAGGATTTGGGGCCGGCTCGTGTTTTTTTGGGCATGGAGCTCGAGTGGGACCGTGCACGCCGCACTCTCCACGTGCACCAGGCTGCGTATGTCCGCAGCCTGGGGGAGCGCTTCAGTCCACTCCTCACTACCATTCCCACCGCCTCTATGCCCATGACCCCAGCTGGACAGACATTGTTGAAATCCTTGGACCTCTCAAAGCTGGGAGAGACAATTGATGTGACTGACTACCTCAGATTCATAGGATCACTGATGTACCTCGCCACCACCACTCGTGCTGACGTGGCCTTTGCGGTCAACTTCCTGTCCCAATTCTCTCAATGTCCACGTGAGCGGCACTTGGAGGCTGTCTTGCGAATTGTTCACTATGCTCTTGCCACACCACGTGTCGGCCTCTTCTTTCGTGCTCAACCCTCTCTCGTGGTTGATGGCTTCACTGACAGTGACTGGGCGCACGACACTGATGCACATAGCCGTACAGGGTACATCTTCTTGATTGGTGGCACTGCAGTCTCCTGGAAGAGTGACAAGCAAGGGTGTGTAGCACGCAGCACTGCCGAGATGGAGTATGTCGCTCTTGGTGCAGGCACATGTGAATCTGTCTGGCTGTGTCGTCTGCTGCAACAATTGCGCGTTCCCATCCAATGCATCACTCTGCGTTGTGACAATCAAAGCACAAAAGCCATTGCTGAAAACAGTGGCATGCATCACTCACGCACCAAACACATCAAAGTGGAGCATCACTTTGTTTGTGAGTGCATTGTTGCTGGCATTGTCCAAATCGCGTGGGTGGATACCAGGTCGCAGAGAGCTGACTTTCTCACTAAGGCTCTCAGCCGAAACGTCTTCAAAAGTGCTGTTCACTCTGTGGGTCTCATCAGTCCGCATGATCTAGGATGATTTTCAGTGTCTTTTCTCTCCCTCTCATCTTTTTGTGATTCTCTCATGCATGTGTGGGGTGCTTGTCTTCGGGTCATGGGGGGTGTTGAAGTTCGTTGGCCACTCACAACTCTATGGCCTCTTGCCTCTCACATTCTGCACACATTCTGTACAGATTAAATGACAATGGTCCCGCCTGGGGAAACGCCCTACATGCCCATTCTGGTTGAAGCCGGTGGCGTTCCAAGCTGCTGTTGCTTCTGGACCCAGGAATCACCTTAAGCACAAATGAGACCATTGGATGACTTTCCATGGATTTTCTATGACTCTCTGTGATGTGGTAGATGCTAGGGCCGTACACTCTCACTGCCGTGCCCTGCATCATTTTATCTTGCTTTGCATGTGATGGGGGGACTGCATATTTCCCGGGTGTTGATCCTTAGGGGGCCACCGTGCCGGTCTTGACCGTGCGTCGGTGAGTAGCCGCCCTCGGTTATTCCGAGAGGTCAGGCTCGACCCCCCCGGTGGCGGCACTTGCTCACCCGAGCTGGACGCTCGTGGTGAGTGAGTGCTCACCAGTACATGTCTTGCTCGCTCCCCCCTCCTCCCTTTTGTCTTGGTTGAGTGTGCAACTTTGCAAGCAATTTACCGCATGCATGGCATCTCTCGCTTCGTGTGTTTTGTCACATTCTTCCGTCTCACCTCACGTGGTCTACCAATGAGGAATCCTAGTAACTACTGGTATCAGAGCCGTGAGACTCTCAGCTCACTGCTCAGCGGTCCTAGTCCTTGGAGCCATCAGTGACCCACATCTCTCGTGGTACACGCATTACCGCAGCTACTCTTGCAGCTGCTCTCATATCTCACCTCCTCCCAGTCCGCAGCAGCCGTCTCAGCTGCTCCACCTGACCGTCCGTTATCTGCGGAGGCTATCACCCTTCTCTCGGGGCCTTGTGGGTACTCTCCCACTCGCCCGCACGTGCTTGGTGGCCCTCTTTGCCCCAAGTTGTTGGCATCTTCTCGGCTCGTGCGCTGCCCGCAGTCGTCCCATCTCCTCTCACAGCCACTCTTGGTTGTCCTCGAGGCCGTCTGTGGTGCTCGAACGCACCTTCTGCCTTCTCTCTTCTCTTGTGAGCCCCGGCTGCACCCGGCTGCTCGTGCATTCTCTCCACTCTCATCTGCTCACTCAGCCGTTCTTTGCGGTCACTCTTAAACGCACCTGGGTGCCCCTGATCTGCAGCTGCTCTCGGCTGTCCTCGAGGCCGCCTGCAGTGCACAGACGCACCTCCTACTTACTCTCTGTTCCCAGCAAGCTCCCGCCTCACACACCTGCTCTAGCCACTCTCAACCGTACCCAGGTTCCCGTCACTTGCAGCAGCCACCCTGGATTCACCACCGCTTGACGGGCCACCGGACGAGGATCTCGACTCTCCCCGTACCACAGCCCGCTACGCCGATCACGGGTGGGAGGATCCTCTGGACCATCATCCTCCTACCCCTCCAGACAACGACACACCACTCTGGTTTCGTATGCTCGAGCCCTCGTACTGGCGAGAAGATCTGGAGAGGGCCGCAGCTACGCGAGAGGAAGACATCGACCGACAGGTGTACACCGCGGACGACCTTCCACCGTCACCTCCTCGTCCACCCAACATGCAACGGCCACCAAGCACTCCACCCTCCACCTCTGCACCCAACGTCAACGCCACCGCTGGTCCATCCCACGCTGCTACTGCATCTGCTGAATCCTCACCAGCACCCGAGGTGCCTGGTGTCATCCCTGTGCTTCTAGTGCACACTGACCCCATCGGTCCTGCAGGGGCCATTCTTGACGCAGCAGCAGCTACCGCAGAAACCTTTGTTGCCACTGCCCGTGCATGCAGAGCTCCCACTCAGACTGCTGTGGGTCGTGCCACCGACGCCTACGCACAGGCAGCAGCATCCCTCACGCTGCTCACTGCTGCTGCAGCAAACATTGCAACCCAAGTCACAGCAACAGCAGCCTCCGTTGCCACTGCTGCCTCATCTGCCGCTGACGCCACTGCAGCAGCCGTCGGCTCCGTCCGAGCCTCCACGGCCGCAGCTGTCCTGACCCCCACAGGTGCCCCACGGGAGCTGACTCCACACATTGCTACAGGGGTCCTCGTTGCTCTGCGTCTGCAGCAGTCGCTGGAGCCTCTGTTACTGGCCTCATGTGCTTGACTGTGGCAGCTGCAGGGTGGGTGGCAGTGCTCTTCTCTTCAGTAGCAGCCGTCGTGGCTCCTCTCTTCACTCTGCTGCACTGTCACTAGATCGGTGAGACCACCTCTCATCCTGCATGCCACACTTCTCTTCTTCTCCCCTCTCATCTGTGTTAGCATTCTTGCTCTTGTATTCTCACAGTTTCACCATGCCTGGACCAGATGACAAGCTTGAGGTCCTCCAGGCCGCTCTTAGCGAAGCACAGGCTGAGCGCCGAAAGACACAAGATGAGCTTGACCGTGAGCGGGATGCACAGCATGAGTTAGCCGCAAATGTAGCTGCATTAGTTCTTGAGCGTCTCCACTCTGCCCCAGCCTTTGCAGCAGCCCTTCCTGCTGATCAGTCATGGTCTACAGACTCATCAGCACCACTTGCTGGCGGCGTTGCTAACGCCTCCTCCCCATCTGTCACAGCTGCAACCGCCTCTGCCTGTACTCTCCCACCAGCGCGGCAGAAAGATTTTGAAACACCTCCACCGCAATTCACCTCCAAGCTCACCTTCACATCCTGGGAGACGCGCTTCAGTGCGTGGGCTCAGGGTGAGTTGCTGTGGGAGTACTACTCACCCGCCAAACCATCCTTTGTGCCGCAGCCTGCAGAGGCTGCACGTGCTGTGCGGGCCCTCATCAACGCTGGCCTCGAAAATCTTCTGGATGATATTGGTACGTACAATGCAGACCCCATCCGAGGCACCAATGCCGACCCAGTTGGCGCTTCACTGCGTCTGCAGCAGTCGGTGGACGTGGGGGCATCATGAGAACAAAAACAGTGTACCCAATTATACATTACTCGTAACCACAACTAACCAAGGATAAATGCCCTCCAATGCCCTCTGTCATACTCTAACAGAAAAACCACGCAGTCCTTGATTGACACATTGTAGAAAACATACAAGCATGATGTCGGAAACCTTGGAAGTGGAAATAATATTGCAAATTTACCCCCATTCCAACCATTACAACTAGTAACTGGGGTCAGGTCACACATTAACTCAGCGACCAAGGGCTCGGTTCATTCAACTTTCATTGTCATGGCGTCCTCTCATCAAAGTTTCAGACCGGGGGCTCGAGTCGTTTTAAGTACGAAGCCGTCACATTCTGTTGGTTTTTGCGCATCTCTCATTGTGCTCTGTTGTGTCCTCCCGGCTTGTGTACATCGGCGTGCAGATGACTGACGGCGAGACTCGACGCTGATGGAGTGTCGTCCGGTGGAGCCGACGCACGCTGAGGTCTTCTCGCAGTTCGCTGGAGCCTCCTCTCGCAGGCGACGCGCTCAGCTCCATCGGCAGGCCTCCTCGGCGGTCGTGCTGCCGGCGGTCATTGACACCGCATTTGCTGCTTGCATGCGTCCAGCGCATCCCATTGCGTCTGCATCGTCATGCACTGCCTAGGGTCCCAGTTGCATGTTGCATGGCCCTGTTTGGCAGCATAAACCGTTGAGGGCATTATCTGGGTTTAGGCTGCCATAACTCCTCGCCACTATTTTTCTAGCAGATTCTGACCGCACGGCTGCGTTCGCAGCGGCGGTATTATGGTATGGTCCAGTTTTCAGGCAAAACGGACGACGCCCGGGTTTTGGGCTGTCGGCTGTCTGGCAGGCCTCACCGAGAAAACCTGCCAGCCTGAACTGAGCTATTTTCTGATTGGCTGTTGAACTGAGTAACAAGCTCTACAGAGCTGGGGGGGGCCTAGAACTTGGAGGGGTCTCCCATTGTTGTTCATTCTTCATTCCTAATCAGTCATTGTCAGTTTTCAGCTGCTTTCTGGCGCTAACTCTGGCGCGCGCGTTTCTGAGTAACAAAACCCAGAGCTTCCAGACTTAGACTCTAGAGCAGCAGACTGAGGGGGCAGCTGATCTAAGCAACGAGCGTGGAAGCCCGCACGCTGCATCAACAACGCTGCTGCCCCAACACGCTGCATAGTTTCCTTTTTGGTATCAGAGCCAGAGCGTAGCAGCAGCAGCAGAAGACTGGCGAACAGGTGCCAGACAACGCCGGCGGACCCCCATACGCGCCAGTGCAGGGGAAATGCTGCCGGATTTTTTCCGGCAGCATTGACCCTCCTGGTGGCGGCGTCAGAATTTTTCCCACGGCCACTGGGCCAGGGGAAATGCTGCCGAAATTTTTTCGGCAGCACTGACCCCCACGCGTGACGCGAGGAGGTGAGCGGCAGGCGGCGTCTGACAACTGT
>SZWC01017143.1:25937-43485 GCA_023375785.1 Penium margaritaceum
GCGCTCATGTTGTCACACTGGAGAACCACAGGGGGAATGGACTGACGCAGTTCACGCAAGAGACGGACGAGCCAGACACATTCCGCTCCACCGGCGCCTAAGGCAACGTACTCTGCCTCATCAGTACTGCGTGCGATACAGCCCTGCTTCCCACTTCGCCAGGACACTGCAGTGCCTCCCATGAGGAAGATGTAGCCGGTGCGGCTTTTGCCATCTGGACTCCACGCCCAGTCGCTGTCTGTGTACCCATCGAGCACAACGGACACTTGCTCACGAAAGCACAGGCCGAATCGTGCGGTGGACAAAACGTAGCGCACACACCGGCCTGCGGCCTCCAGTGTTCGCTGGCGCGGAGCTTGCGAGAACTGGACGAGCAGGTTGACAGTGAAGGCAATGTCGGGCCGTGTCGTGGTGGCCAAGTACATGAGCGAGCCGATGACTCGCAGGTACAGGGTCACATCAACTGGCTCCCCCAGGTCCGCTGGGTCATCGACCTTCAGGGCGGCCTGCCCCTCAGGGGTCATGGGCGTGGAGGCCGTGCGGACAGCCGCAAGGAGGTCGGCAAAGCGCTCCCCCACGGTCTCTGTGTAGCGTCCCTGATGGACACGGAGTGTGCGACGAACACGGTCGCGCACGATCTCCATCCCCAAAAAGACAGAGGCCTCACCAAGATCCTTCATCATGTAGGCCGAGGAGAGAACGGCCTTGGCAGCATTCACTGCTCCCAGGTCGGGCGAGGCGATCAAAAGATCGTCCACGTAGACGAGGATGGCAGCAAGCGGTGCTGGGGACTGTGAGATGAACAGGTATGGGTCACCATCACTCTGAACGTACCCAGCGCGTCTCAGCGTGCTGGTGATCTCCTGGTTCCAGCAGCGCGGTGACTGCTTCAGGCCGTACAAGGCCTTCCGCAGCCGGTACACGCGACCGGTACCATCCTCAAAGCCAGGTGGCTGGACCATGTAAATCTCCTCCTCAAGATCCCCATTTAGGAAGGCGTTGTTGAAATCCATCCGATGGAGTTCCCAGTCGTGCTGTGCCACCTGGCTCAGCAACGTGAGTGTGGTCGTCATCCGCCCAACTGGGGCAAAGGTCACGGTGTAGTCCACACCAGGGATCTGAGAGAAGCCCTTTGCTGTCAGGCGCGCCTTGTAGCGCTCCAGGGTGCCGTCTGGCTTAAGCTTCTTGCGTAGAACCCACTTGGCCTTGATGGCCTTGCGGTTCTTTGGCAAGTCCACCAGCTCAAAGACACCGTGCTCGCGGATGGCATCAAGCTCAGCCTGGCAGGCAGCGCGCCACTGCTCAGCATCAGGGGCCGACAAGGCCTCAGGCAGACTGGTGGGATCGGGAGCCAGCACTGGTGCACACCGTGTAGCCAGGGCATATGCTGCAGAGGGAGGGTCGATCGTCACCATGGACTCAGCGGCGTCACGAGCAAGACCGTACTCGTGAGCAAGTAGTGCCGCACCAGTGGCACCGCCAGGGTGAACCTCAGGAAGGCCGCGCGCACTCAGGCCGAGGACCTTTGTGCCCGGATCACCGCTGGCGATGCTGCGCGTGGGGCGCGGGCGGAGACATCCGCCGGGTGCCCGTGTGTAGGGGTCCGACGGGGCAGGAGCAGTGGGCGCTGCTGACTCACATGCCGGTGTGGACCGCACGGCAGGCGTGGCACTCGAGGCTGGCGTAGCATCACCAACTAGGGTCGGGCCCACGGCAGACGCAGGCGCGTCTGTGACCGGAGACAGGAACAGCTCAGCGCCAGACACGGATGCGGACGCGGGATTAGACTGAGCTTCAGGGTCAGACTCAGTCTCAGACGCGGAAACAGACGCAGAATCAGGCAGAGCCGCAGACGCGGAGGCAGACTCGGACGCAGACGCGGACACAGGCGAGCGCGGAGAGTTAGGGGTAGAGGAGCGAGCCACAGACGGGGCGGGGCTGGGGGTGCTGGTGGGCACAACCGCTGGGGACAGCCCTGGGGGTGCCGGCGAGAGAGTGACCGCACTGGACGGGGGCACTGTGCCAACCGGACCAGGAGCCTCCCCCACACGACGGGGACCGGAACACCCAGGGGAATGAGCAGCACGCAAAGTGTGGATGCGAGCAAGGTCGTGGAAGGCGAGATGCTCGAAGAAGAGAGCGTCACGGGATTCCACGATGCGGCGGCGCTCGGGGTCCCAGAACCGCCAGGCTTTTGACCGCGGGGCGACGCCAACGAAGGCGCAGAGGCGGCCCCGCGGAGAGAGCTTGCTCCCCTGCTGCTCCGGCGTGAACCAGAAGCAGGCAAGGGAGCCCCAGACACGGGCGAGGCGCAGGTCCGCTCGACCCCCATACCACAACTTGTAGGGCGTGCGGTGACCTGGGAGGGGACCGTGGGGAATGCGGTTCCACACCCAGGTCATGTATGCCATGCCCTCAAAGGCAAAGGCCTCAGGCATGGCACTGTCGGCGCGCATGGCGCGGACCGCATCCTCCATGGTGCGGTTCCAGTGCTCAGAGACACCGTTCTGCTAGGGGGTGGCGCGAGCAGAGAGGTTGTGAAAGACACCGAGCTCGGTGAAGGAGNGTGCCATGTCACCGAGGTACTCGCCGCCACGGTCCGAGCGAAAGGTCTGAAGGCGGTGGGGAGACTGGCGTTCGGCCATGACCAGCCAGATGCGGACCGCAATGGCTGCATCGCTCTTCTGACGCAGGCTGTAGACCCAGCGCATGCGCGTGAAGTCCTCAGTCAACGTCAGGACATAGCGACCGCGGTCTTCCTGAAACTCGACAGGGAGCGGACCCATGAGGTCGGAGTGGACAAGCTCCAGGGGCCGACGAGCCCTGGAGACAGACGCAAGATAAGTAGACCGGTGCATTTTTCCCTCAGCACAGGCTAGACAGTCGGTCGTGGGCGGCGCCTCGAAGGACGCTGCATCAAGACCAAGAGCAGGCTGAGTGCGGATCAGCCTATTGACAGCCCCCAGGTGCACATGACAAAGACGTCGATGCAGGAGGCGGTGGTGTTCGGGGGACAGAGCACCAGCGGAAGAGGGAGGCAAAGGGGGTGCACTCGCAGAGCACCCATCAATGTGATACAGATCATCGATGACTGTCCCACTGAGGACGGTCTCCTCGGTGTCGCGCACAAAGATGCGAGCATCGGCAGCCGTGTGCGTGACACCGAGGCCCATCTTGGTGCAAGCACGGACAGACAGCAGGCTGAGTTCCAGATCAGGGACAAAAAGGACGTCGAAGATGTATACGGGACCAGCTGGCCCGGTGAACTGCACAACCCCAACACCTTGGACAGGGACCTCATTGCCAGCTGCAGTGCGAACAGAGCGAACAGCGCCAACGGGATGCAAGAAGACAAAGGCATCACGACGACACGTCATGTGATGGGTGGCACCAGAGTCCACGACCCATGTGGCATCTGTGACCCGTGTACAAGGGGCAACGTGGCACTCGGCGACGGAACAAGGCGCGGCAGCAGGCCACTCGGCAGGCGACGCGGCAAGACGAGCAACGGAGCGGACATGAGACGCATGCAACCAAGACGTGTCATCGGGTCCGTCACGCGCACACGGCTGGGCATGGGGACCACCAGAGACATCACCACGCAACGACACAGACAGTCCACAGGCAGTAGGACCCCTCGACTCAGTCATCTCACTCGCACCTCCTTGAGATGAGCGTAGGGCGAGAAGCTGGTGAAGCTCGGCGATCGTCCGGTCGCGCTCGGCGAGCGCCTGGTCACGAGGATCAACGGAGGAGCCGGCTGGTGCGGCGGACTCCTCTGGGACGGCTGCGGTAGTGGCGGCCGAGCGGGCGGTCGCACCGGACGTCTGGCGCATGTGCGCCTCGTGCGCCTGCTGCAGCCCACGGGTGACCTTGGCCCAATCCAGTGGGCGTCCTGTCAGGCGAGTGCAGACCGGATAGCGATGGTCACCACCGCAGTTGAAGCACACGAGGCGACGTCCCGTTGTGCTGCTAGAGTCGCTGCTGCTGCCGCCGCTGCTGCTGCTTCCGCCGCCGCTGCTGCTGCTGCTCCCGACGCTGCTACTGCGGCTGACACTGCCAGTGCTGGTGCCGCTGCTGGTCCCGCCGCTGGAACCACCACCCGACGCTCTGCGACCCTTCTTCCCCTGCGCTGGAGCCGCCGTTGCTGTCGACGGAGGGGTGGGCGACGCGGTGGCAACTGTAGCTGAAGCGGTGCTGCGGCGTGCGCGGTTCGCGGCGTCCATGCCTGCCACATCCAGAAAGTGGAGAGTGGCCCAGCGCAGCAGGATCCCGTCGCTCGCCATGTCGCAAAGCAGCGTCTGGTCGAAGTTGCTAAATACGTGCGCGTAGTCGTGGTGGATGCCGTAGAGGATGATTTGGAGGGCGGAGTATTGCGCAGGAGCGTCGTCCCCAAGATCCTCGTATAATTGGATCGCCCGGCGCCAGTAATCAGCTGCAGACTCCTGAGCAGTCTGGCAGAGGGAGTTGAATTCGGCGAGGCGCTGGGATGTCAAAGCCAAGGTGGCGCCCTCAAACAGAGTGACGGCCAGTGCCCATGCAGCGCAAGGGTTAGCTCCTGAGCCCGTCAGCGAATCGCCAAGGAACCGACTGAAGTCCTTGGTGAAGTCCGGGGCGGCCGTCATCAGGCCGGAAGCTGCCGGACTGCCATGTGTGTCTGAGCGGGGTCAGACGCCTGATATGGCGCAAGGTAGTAGGGGAGGACTCCCTTGCTCATGGCCCACATGCGAAAGCGTGGCTCCCAGGACCTGAAGTCGTTCCCAGTCCGGAAGACAGGTGGGTCTGACTCAAACCACTTGGGTGGCTTGACCGTCAGCAGGGCAACGGCCGAAGCCACTACGGGGCCAGGCATTGAGGAGGCAATTCCCTTACCCAGGCGGGCCCGCAGAGCCAGCTCCTCAAAGCTCAGTGGGCGGCGAGATGAGTTCGGGTCAGCGTTGGAGCTAGAGTTGGTACCCTGGAGGGCTGCATTGGCCTCACGCGCTCTGCGACGCGCCTCCAGGCGGATGAGGCGCGCTTGGAGCACCTCTTCCTCGCCCTCCTCGCCGGAGTCGGAGAGGTTCTCCGCGACTGCATCACCATTACCGCAGTGGGCAAGGTGGTCCTCGTTCGGGTCAGTCGACGGACGCTGCTGCTGCTGCTGCTGGGGCAGCAAGCCCCTGATCATATCTTGTAGTTCGGCCACCTGCCTCGTCAAGGTATCGCGGCTCTCCGCCTGTAGGTCCGCCAGTGAGCGCACTTGGCGCGCCAATGTAGTCGGGCTCGGCGGCCGCTGCTGCTGCTGCAGCGGTGGTAGCTAGTGTTGTGGCGGCGGCTGCTGCTGTCGCTGCTGCTGCTGCTGCTGCTACAGTGGCTGCTGTTGCTGTAGTGGCAGCTGCTACTGCTGCTGCTACTGCGATTGCTGTTGCCGCTGTGGTGATGATGGCGGTGGTCGACGTTGACCGCTGACGGCGCTGCCCTCGGCAGCTGCGTCGGCAGCCATACTGGAGGAGGTTTGCTTTGGCATGGCAACCGGTTTCCTCCCCTGTTTTCCCCTCCGCGGACGTCCTCCGCGGAGCGCCTTCACGGAACCGTCCTTCCGCGGAACTTCCTTTCCGCGGAACTCCTCCGCGGAGCGTCTCCGCGGATACCTTCCGTGGTGAACTTCACCGCGGAAGTTCACCGCGGATCACCGCAGATCACCGCGGATTACAGCGGATGACCGCGGAGTACCGTGGTTTTACCGCAGTTCACCATCAATGACCGCGGTCACCGCGGTCGCGCCAGTGTGGAATCCGCGGAACACCGCGGATCTGGACTGGCAACGTCACCGCGAGGTGGCGAATGCGGAGCGCCGAGTGCCTCCGCGGCACTTGACGCGTGTTCCGACGCGGTCACGCGGTTGCCGCGCCCGCCGTGGATGCTTTGTCACCGCGGAGCACCGCGGAACGACCGCGGAACGACCGCGAAACAACCGCGGAATGACCGCGAATCGACCGCGAAACGACCGCGGATTGACCGCGGATTTTATAAAAAACGGTCGAAGTGGTGGTGGGCCCTCCCAGGACCTCCCGCCGAGACCGTGGGCACTGCTGCTGCTGCTCCTCAAGGCAACGGCTGCGGTTGCTCACGACTTCTTCGGCTGCTGCGTCTCTGCTGCGCAGCTGTGCGAGCACTGGCTCGCGTGCTCTGATACCATGAGGGACAGCTCCTAGCAATGCTGTCGCTAGCGTGGCAACACAAGCCAGCTAGCTAACTCACTAGCACACACAGGTGGAAGTGAGAACAGCAAGGGGTTGGCGAGGGACACAAACACAAGTGTCAGAAGCTGCAAAAGTTAAAATATGCAGAGAGGAATGACAACTGAGGTCTGGCCAACCTAAATAGTGCCACGGACCTAGTGGGTGCACACACACACACGGCGCATAATGGCGCTGTTTTTCTAGCAGGACAAAACAGTGGCAAAAACACAGTATTGGTCACAATTCCCTGCAGACACGTCAGAACGACGAGCCGTTTGAACCAGAACGACCACGTCGACAAGATCTACATTCTGATAGGATACACGGCTACGTGCTCTGACACAGCACGAGTCTAAAGAGTACGTCGCCACCGGCTGCCGCCCTGCTGCCTCCGTCGCCAGTCTCAGGGATCTGCACGTGAATGGACATGAGCCGAGGGGTCACCGTAAGCTGTGTACGACACACACAACAACACATGGATGCGTGTGCGATGGCGACCCTGCGTCACATGGAAGGAAATGACTTCAATGCTCCTTTCTACCTTCTACAGACCTGCAGCGGTTTGTTTTCTTTGCTGTGAACAATTGGTGGAGTACTGAGGCTGGCAACAAAAGCAGGACGCCACTGGTGACGAGAGCCGAGCGTCCCAAGTCTAGGCTGCGACGGATTTGGGACGACAGGTCCGACGTGGTGCTGGGATGCTGCAAGTATGGATCAATCCCGCAGCGTGGAAGTGTCCTCCCTAAGACCAGGAGATGACGCGACTCAGAGCAATCTGCTAGAGAGCATGGATGGTGGAGGCGTGGCGGCAGAAGAGGAGGGGGCAGCGACGAATCGTCGCCCTAAGGTAGGATCGCAGGCCTGCTCATGAGGGCATTCCACTCTCACACACACTGGTCTAATACGAGTAGGGAACCGCCCCTACTGTGTGTGAGAGTGAACAATGAATGCACAGAGGGAGAGCGGAGAGACAGAACGGCAAGACGCCATGGACTAGGTCCTCTCCAACAGTCAGCCAAGAGAGGCAAAGGAAGCGAGTGACCAGTGACAGAGTATAGAGTTGCTAATAGTGACAGGAGGGAGCGAGCAATCGAGCGGCGAGCTTGCTCTAGCTCTCTATCCACTCGCATGGTAGATCTGAACCACCCAACCACCATTTTGGAGAAACCCGTCAAATGTGGCACCACCTAAGACCCCAACAGAAACTAAGTGTGTGCGAGCACCATGCTCGACGCAGAACAAGCAAAAGGCATGAGAGAAAATGAAAAGTGGTGATGCTCCCTTCATCACTTTCTCCAAGCTATCGTGTAGCCAGGTTACCATGATGAAGTGGCCGGCAAAGCTATCTTTCTCTTGGTCAGTCACCTGCATCAAGGAGGAGAGTGTGCAACGAGGCCTGAGGTCACTGTGTGGTACTGACACATAACCAACACTAGTGTTGTTGTCTAGGAGTAGATAGTCGAGTTGCTCCTCCTAGACCACATGCTGCCGGAATCCTATCCAACAGCACACTTTGCAGGGTTTTCACAAAATTGCCGATTGTGGTTCGGATTATAGCGCGACACGCATTTCAAGCGATGCTCAGCTCACTGCTCGCTCACTCATCGACCTGTCGCTTGCACCCAACACCTCTGTCGCTTGTGGCTTGCCGTTCTGCGTACTTTTCTCTAACTCTCGCATGAAATCCTCAATCCATGGTAAGATGCCACTAGCATGGCTCTCTAAGCTCTTCCAAGCTATTCCCCTCACTTAACGTAGCTTTCCACAACGTGTGGGTGGGGGCAGCGAGTTTGCTCACCATCACCATGCGAGAGGCGAGCTCACTAATGTTGGGACGTATAGGCATGAATTAATTAGGGCATGCAGGCCCATGCAAACACGAACATGAGCTCTGAGTGTGAGTGCACTTCAAAATGGCAAGAATATGACAAAGTCTAGAACGCTGAATATGAAAGAACAAGGAGAGTTTACAAATGAGCCCCTAACCGGCTTATGTAGGGGTGCCGGCAGCTAGCCGCATCTGGTCCCATCAACCCCGCTGAGCCCAAACAAGTCAGCGGGAAGAGCACACTGCATAGACCACGTGAATAACAAAGGTGGTCTCCTCGAGGCACCGGAATAACTCTCCGAGTGCCCGGGTCTCGACCACCGAGAAAACACGAGCAGTGCTAGAAACACTTGGAATAAGCGTCCAGACATCGCAAACGACTTTCCGAACATCGAAAGTACTACTATAGCCATAGGGTCTCCTCGTCGCACCGGTATAGTCCACCGGGTGCGCGTGTCTCAACCCACATAGAAAAGTCTCCTAGCTCCCGAGAATCCAACCAGGCTGCCAGAACGCATCGATCGCGTCTCGCCGATATTGTCGTAGGTGCTGAAGAAGTCTGTGGACAATCCGGAGGCCCGGCGTGTCATCACGCTCATGTCTACTCTATACCACCAATGTGGAGTGTATGGGTAATCCATCGGCATCTCTCATGACGGGTGGAAGGCACACAAACCAACACTCCTCCTGGCTGACATGGCCGTCAACGCCAGAACAAGTGAGCCAAGACATGAAACAACAGCATATGCAAAAGCACGGTCTGCACCAGTCAACCAAACACATAGACACGCATTTGCTGCCCATCCAAGTACAGAGGCTAGGCCTGATTTCCCTCTAGAGTAGAATGAAGGTCACAAGGTCTCCTCACGACACTGGTACATCCTACCAAGTGTCCGGGTCCCAACCATCCAAGGAGTTATGCACATCATACACAAGTCAGACTACAAGAGGGTCATCTCGTGACACTGGCGATACCAGTGCCCAGGTCTCGACCGCTACGAGCAATCTAGCAGATTGCAGTATGCCGGCCACAGTAGGATCATCAACCAACACAGAGGATCATAGGAGGATCTCCTCGTAACACGAGTGCAACCCATCACATGTCTGGGTCCCGACCACTATAAGCAATCCAGCTCGCATGCACATGGCACACGTAGTATGGCCACACACCAAGAAACACGATCACATGGCCTCCTCGTGACACTGGTGCAACTCACCAAGTGTCTGGGTCTCGACCAACAGAGTGCTACCATCCACATGTAGTCACATGCAATCACATGCAACTGTGCAGGCACGTAGTATGAGCCACACGCCAGCTGTTGTAACATGCTCATGGCAGAACATGGACCCCTCGCCATGCATGTCCCATGACATCGCGTAAGGTTGAGGTCCACACAACACTCCCCCTTGGCAGATGAACCTGGCGCTGATGTCCTGGATGGAGATGCTGATACTGTAGCTGAAAAAGAACATATCCTTGGTGACAAAACATGTGGTCTCTCCATCACGTAGAGACAGCTCCCCCTGTCACATACGAGTCTGCTCCCACCCTCAAAGACGAAGTGGTGTCTTCGGCTATGGCTCCTCACATTGCCCCTGCATCACCTGGAGTGTACCAATCCTCGTGTGCCTGCCAAAGGTCCCAACTCACTGTCTCTCCTCTCTTCTCTCTACCGCGATGCATCTGTGTATGCCAAAGGAAGGGGAATGGGCGAGTAGCACGCAAGCATGGATGAAGTGGCGGAGCTGGCCTCCGAGGCGGGAGAGAGCACCCTGAAGCAAAAGGGTGCACCTCCACAAGAGGAGGAGGGATGGAACGATGAACCGGACCACCACGCATGGACGAAGATGACAATGGAGTAGCTAAAGCGGGTGGATGAAGGTGCATGATGGAAGCAGGAGTAGAAAGAGAAACAATGATGGAGTCGTTGGGAACGAGGAAAGCGGGAACTAATGACATGCTCACCTCTCTTGTGGTACTATCTCCATCTAACATCACACTCAAAGTTGGAACAAAATTCTCCCCTATGATGACTGTGGGGGTCCTGATGGTGGAAAGCTCATGTCGGTAGGAGTGCTATCCCCATGCGCTGACAATTCCTCCTGCGATACCATCACCTCCCGCTGAAGCATCTCTACGTGCTCCTGCAAGTCAGTGTAATCTACCTTGGACATGAAAAGATGGCCCATTTCTGACTCGCGTTGGACCAACTCTGCCTCACAAAATGCTACATGCGCAGACCACAGAAATCACAAGTACAACTTCATCTGCATCTCTACTACTGAAGGTGTCACATCTTAACCGCAGCTTCTGTCTATCAGACAAGGAGGGATGATTGCTCGTGTGCCGAGAGGGAAGGAGAAGGTAGATTTGTGTGATTCCACGGAGCATGTGAAAATGTTGTTCGTGCAGGTTCTAGCGCTCTAATCGTTGATTTAATCGGAAGGGTCACCCATGGATGAACACGCGAGGGCAAAACTCAGCTGTTGCTGACGAGGTGGCTCCATTCGCCTGGTCTGGTCTACGACACCGTCCCCAACTACTAGCGCAGTGGATACAACCATGCAGGACTCCGGCTCGACAACTGATCCAATGCCCGTCAACGCAACTAGCAAGCGCAGCTGGCGCTCACGCACCGACTTGTCGAGAAGACTGGTCGCTGTCACCTGCTCGATGATGGAGTGAGGACCATCATCTGAATGCGTTAGGTGTTCCGCTATTGCACCGTGTGTACTGGACCCGGTAGACTCTAGGAACATGGGCGGTTTTGATCACTGAAGCTGGTCCTCAGATAACGCCAATGAGAGGGTCAATCGTGCTCTGTCTGCTACAGCACAAGATCCGGTGATCTCCCTGAATAACACTGCTCTCAGAAATGCCTCAACCTCTCAAAGACCAGCCCGTCCACTCTGCTCATGCGATACGACTGCTGCCGGACTGAAGTGAGAGTCGTGCACCAACGCCCCCGGAAGTCTGCAAGAGGCATCCCGGGTTGTATAGGACTCCTGTGCCACCAGTGGGCCCCCACCGATCGGACCCACGAGTCCCACCGTCGAGGGACGTGGGGCCTGCACTGCTCTTGGTACGATCTGTTGTTGCAGAACGTTCGGCTCCTGTCCCAATATGGAAGTCGTCCTCAATAACACACATGTTTCCTGCACTGCAACCGCATTCGGGCTAGTGTGAGCCTGCCGCAAAAAATCCCCAGGAAGTCCGCAAGAGGCATCCTGTGCCACAGTACGGGGCTCCTGTGCCACCACCGGGCCGCCACCGATCGGAGCCGCGAGTGGCACCGCCTAGGGACATGAGGCCTGCACTGCTCCTGATGCAACATGGTGCTACAGAAGGTACAGATCTTGCCTAGATGTGGAAGTCAAGATCAATGAAACGCAAGTCTCCACCATCAACGCCATGTCAGGATCAGACTCCATGTCATGTGCTGCCATCTTATCACCTGCATCTGCTTGAGCTGACGCTGGGGGACCACGGTACGGCAAAGGTACAAACCCTGTCGCTACAGTCACAGCACGCAATGCGCGGTGACCACACTCCCCCACGATAGGTACACCAACAAAATCCAAGGAGCTGGAGGATCTGTTGGGACTAGCGCGAGCACGACTTGTGGAGCGCCGACGCCACGCACACATACGACTAGAGAGAGTACGTTAAGACAAGTCATCTTGAGGAGGCATCGTGGTAGCATAAAAGCAGATGATCGACAGGATACTGGCAGCCTGGGACAGGCCGGCAGGTGGATCTAGAGGGACACCATCGGATGAGAAAGGAGGAGGAGAAGATGATCAAGACGAGATCAAGGAAGGCCATCGACGAACTAGTAGCAAAAGCACGCTCGATGACGGCGAGGTCACAAAGCTGCTGCACCATTCGCGTCAGGCCTTGGATCTTGACGAAAATAGTTGCCTGAGGTCAAGCGAGGGGATCTTCCAACTTCTATAGATCTGCATGTTGTAGAGGACGCATGCTCACACGAGGCTGACGCCTAGATAGATGCTAGCCTCGAGGGCGCATCCAGCATCGACGCCAACCGTGACGTCCATCACCATAGTAGTAGAAGGCTAACACACATGACACCTACTCCTATGACTACGTACTCATCTCGCGTGCCTCACAATGGAGGGTGCGGAAAGCACATGCTCCCAACGGTAAAGTACCAACCCTTAAGAGAGGATGAAACTGGTAGACACTGTCACTTTGACGGGACATGGTATCGAGGTCGGCAAGCGGGACCCGACGGGATGAGCTACACTGCCACAGTACGTGCGGAGAAGGGGGTCTGACCAGCTGTGACTGCTATTGCAGCTACCACTACTGGAGCAAAAAACTACTCCAAGAAGAGAAAGTGTGGTGGTTGAAGGTGCGGCTACTGCTTCAAGCGATAGATGACCCAGCCCTCGGAGATGGACAGACTCGAATACGTCGTCAATTCGACAGAGTGAAGTGCGGGGTCTAATTGACAGGCCATAAAGAGACCCCGGTCTACAAAGCATCTCAAAATGGAAGTCGCTGCTCACGACACAGTCTAGTATTGGCTGGGAGGGCGAGACGGCAAGGGTTGCTACAATTGCTCCTCACTATGCGGTCGTTGCCACTCCACCGCCACTGCAACAAAAACTGTTCTTGCTGCTCTGGCTGCTCCTACAACAAATAGTGCTGCACTGGCTTGTATAGGGGTTGCTTCAGCGGTTGCTGGTGAGAGGGCGGGCTACTCTACGTTCCCTTGTGATGGGTTTTCCAGGTGGTAGGTGTTTATGGATGTATCTTTCAAATGATTAGTTACATTTTTTTCTGTGCCATTGAGATTTTCCTTTCCCCCTTTTCTTTCGTTTTTTTGGGGTTTCACTACGCACCCTCGTGTGCGCTCGTCACCCTTTTTTGGATCGCCTCTTGGAAAGGGGGAAGGTCAAAAATTGGGAGGGAACAGAAAAAGAAAAGAAAAGGAGGGATGGGAACAATGTCAGGTCACCCCTTTCACTCCTTTCTCGCTCGCTTTGTGAGCGAGCGAGTGAGCGAGTGAGCGAGCGAGGGGCACACGGGAGAGACGGGGGGGGTGGAATCCTCCCCTCTGAGGCAGCCCCTCCGTCGGTGGGAGCCCTCTGAGGGGCTCGACGGGACCCCTCTGAGGGTGAGGGGGCCCTCTGAGGGGCTCAACGGGGCACAAGAGGACGCTGGGGGAGGGATTGTGAGGCACCTTCGCAGTAGTTATGGCAGCTGCAACTATTGTACTTGCTTCTTTTGTTGTTGGTGCTACTGCTTCCTTGGCCGCAGTTGCTGCTGCTTTGCATAGCTGCTGCTACCACCGCTCTTGCTATAGCCACTACTACACGCTGTTGTTTCTAACACCACTGTTGTATCTGCTACTGCTAATTCTATGCTCTGCTGCTGCTGCTAGCGCCATTGCTGTTGCGCCCTAGAATTCTTGCTGCGTGCCACTGCCACTACAGCTCAGTGCAAAAGCTGCCGTTGCTGCTACTTCTATGTCTGATGCAATTGCTACTGCTGCTTCTGCTGCTGCTGCTGCGTCTAATGCTGATGCTAATTCTACTACTATTGCTACTGCTTTAGCCAGAGCCGGTGCCGTACCCACTACAGCCACTGCTGCTACTACGTCCGTTGCCGCCGCTGCCAATGACGTTGTTGTGCACTGCTCACCGCCCCTTTGGCATTCACGTGCAGTCACTTGGCATTCCCTCACTCTACTACCGGTAAGGGTGCACACCGGTACGGAACCGGGGTTCTCAGGTTGCAACTGGAACCGCGGTTCCGGTTCCGGAACCGCGGTTCTGCCTGGAACCGCGGTTCTTCACGGTTCCACACATGAAGACACGCACATGCACACTTCCTCTAGACAAATTCCAGGGACAGTAAGTTTACATTTGACAATGCTCACCTTTCTCGCTTTCATAACAGATTGATGACTATGGGGAAACACCAAGCACTACTTCATAAACAATCAGTTCGTCATAGGTTCCCTTGTCATGCACACTTGGTGTTGCCTTCTGCATTAGCCGTGTTCATATGTTGAATTCATCATTACCATTGTTCAATGCAAGAACTACCACACAAGAGATGGAAGAAGAATGCATGTGAAATCAGTTGACTGATGGATCACAACTCTACTCTCCATCGCCATCGTCATCATCGTCATCACCATCCCCACCCCCCAAACCCACTCCCACCTCCATCACATCATCATCGTCACCGGTGTCAAACAACCTTAGGCCCTCTAACTCCTCAGCTGCTTCACCAACCAACTCTGTTGTGGCCATCCGGCGTAGTGAGTTTACTCGGTCTTCCTCCTCCTGTAGTTTTGGGACCACGTTGCCATGGCGATCAACTGGGAACTCTAGCAGGCTGCGCTCGTTGATCCACGACTTCATGGTGAGAAGATTTTCTACTGTCAAGTGGTCGAGCGAATGGCGGAAGTCGGTGATGACGTGCCGGCCGAGGGAGAAGAGGCGCTCGGACGGTGTGGATGTGGCTGGGACCGCAAAATGGTCCATGGCAGCAAGGAAGAAGGTGGGAAAGGAAATCTGCTTCTTTCGGTAATGACGCAGCACGTTGCACATCGGATCCTTTGGGGGAAGCTTCGCCCACCTGTCCACCTCACCCTCAAGTGTGGTTGCAGCTGGTTCTTCAACCGGGGGGCTGGATCTCGTGGCGCAAAGAGATCCTGCGATGGATCTGCCAGCGCAGCCTGCAGCAACTCTTCATCCTCTTCTTGCTGCTGCAGCACGCGCGGACGGAGTTGGCGCACCTCTGCTGCTGCCGGCACCGCTGCAGAAGCTGCTACAATCTGGCTGTCATCACCTGTATCTTCTGCTGCTGCTGCTGCTTCTGCTGCTGCCATTGCTGCTGCTTCAGCTGCTGCACGTGCCTCCTCCACCCTGGTGTAGTATGGGCGGAGGAGCTCGATCACCTTCACTTGGAGTTCAGCTGCAGACTTGATGCCCATGAGCCAGTGCGTCTTGTCGAAGTAGCGCAGCCAGAATCGTGGGTCAGCTGCTGTTGCAAGCACGCAACGGTCCGTTAGCAGGGCTGCGTACTTCTCCAGTTTTTCCTGGACAGCTTCAAGCCCCGGCTTGATGTCCGTAAGAAGCCGATCCTTCATGGTGAGTCTGCCAGCTGCGCTGCGCCGCTTTCCTTTCTTTTCTGCATTGATTGACCGCACCTGCCACCCATGGATCTTTGTGAGCATGGACTCGAAAAAGGGGATCACCAGGATGAGGGTGGGATATTTGCTGCCGCTAATGTCATCTGTGTACGACTTGAACGGCTTCAAGATGAGGGTGAGCAGTGCGATGGTGGACCACTCCTCATCAGTCGGAGTCAGTAGCGTGCCCTCTCTTCCATACCCTGCCAGCCATGTCACAAGCACCTTGCGTAAAAATAACACGCGGCTGCACATATCAAGGGTTGAATTCCACCTTGTCTCGGTGTCAAGATGAAGAGAGAGGTACTTCACACCGGTGGCAGAGGATGCAGAGATGACGGACTGCTCCCTTGGTGTGCTGTGGGTGGCAAATGTAGCAATAGACCTTGCCTTGCCGATGACGTCGGCGACAGCGGGGAGGGACAGTAAATCATTGACGGCCAGGTTCATGATATGCCCCAAACACCTGATGTGACCTGCCTTCACAAACCCGTTGCCTGATGGTATGACATGACGGTCAATCATAGCATCATTTGTGCTCTCATTGTCCACAGTGATGCAAAACACACGTGACCACAACCCCCAACCTTTCAGAGCATCAGAAAAGACATCAAACACATTCTGTGCATTTGGTGACTCTGGAATGGCGGGAAAAGAAAGCGCCATGGACTTGACCATGAAGTCGTTAATCCAGTGTGCAGTGATGCCCACATATTTCATGTTTGCATCTGACTTCCAGCCATCAGTGGTGAAACTGATGGCGGAGGTGACCTCAGCCAGCAGTTTGCGCAACCTAGCTTGGAAAGCAACCGCCCCTGTCACAATGCCGCATGCAATGGTCATGCGTCCAGGCAGATAAGCAGTGGGATTGCAATGCATAAATGCTTTCCCCAACCAGAATGATTCCATTGATAAGAAGGACAGGTTTTTATCTATGACGTGCTTCCACAGACACGTGAGCCAATACCTTTTGCTGAAGGTTACCCCCACTCCTGCAATGGCACGCTCTATGACAGTGGCACCTGCTCCTGGATCTGCCCTAACAGCTTCCACGGCGGCATTGACAGCATTTGCAGTGGCGTGCTGCAGTGCGGCAGTGACCTCTTGCTCCTTCATCTCCTTGAACAACTTTGGGTGGGAAATGCGAAGATGCTTTCTCATTCCGCTGGTGGAGCTCTTCTTGCACCCGAAATCTCTCCCGCACGTATTGCAGTCTGCCCTGTCCGGATCATCTTCCTGTCTTTTGAAGTAGCGCCAGATGACAGCCTTGTCCTTCTTGCGCTTCTCACCGACCTCCCCTTCACCGACCTCATTATCATCTGACTCTTCCTTGTCGGAGTCTTCTGCATCCTCTCGGTTGCCGCTGAAGCTCATGCGGTCTACCATGCTTGCTGTGCTGCTCGTTGCCACAACCCCTGCCAGAACTGCTATTAGCATTGCAGCAAGCACCCCTGCCATTGCTGCATCTGCTGCTGCTGATGTTGGTGGTGCTGAATAACTTCATGGCTGCTCTGTAGCTGGTGCCGGTGCGCAACGCCGTTATGCGCCGCTGCTGATGGCTGTCGCTGCTGGTGTTGGTGGTTTCAAACAATTCGGCGGCTGCTGCTGCCTGCCTCTGCGAGTGCTCGTGTGGCTGACCAATGTGCTGGCTGCTCCTGCAGCTGATGCCACTGAGCAAGAGGCCTCCCGTGGCTGATGGTGCCAGCTACTGAAAGAGGCACAGCCAGCTCCTGGGGCGGCTAGATGCCCCAGGAGCTGTCCCTGCAGCTGATGCCGCTGAGCAAGAGGCATCTGTCGCTACTGTCGCTAGCTGCCGCTGCAGCCATGACCAGGTGGCAGAGCTGAGGAGCGAACTTGCTCTGACAGCGCAAAGTGAACCAGGCGACGAATGGAAATGGTGGACCAGTACTCCCGCAATGAACCAGGCAACTAACTCAAAGGGCAGTGACGTCGCCATGCTTGCGTCATGTTCCCAAAAGAAGCTCCAGTCGCTGGAGCAGGAAGATTCCTCGTAAAGGAATCTTCCTGCTCCAGCGACTGGAGCAGGAAGCAAAGCCGTGTGCCTGTTGCGTGCATGGCACGCAACAGGCATGAGCTGCGGTGCTGCCAAGTGCATTGAACGCACGACGATGCCCGTTCCGAGGTGGCGAGGATTGGGAATCCTCGCCACCTCAGAACACACGGTGACACAGAAAAGTGTCACTGGATGTGGACCAATGACAACAGGATGTCGCCGGTTGTCATGCCATTCCAAGGATTCCGTTAGATTGTTGTCTCACTTTGACCTGTTCGAGTGTTGAACAGGTCCGCTGCTCCCCCCCCCCCCC
>SZWC01017143.1:45890-57840 GCA_023375785.1 Penium margaritaceum
ATACACATACACATACACATACACATACACATACACATACACATACACATACACATACATATACACTTATACTTACACATACACATACACATACACATACACACACATACACATACACATACACATACACATACACATACACATACACATACATATACACATACACATACACATACACATACACAAACACATATACATACACATACACATACACATGCACATACACGTACACATACACATGTATTGCCAGATGGGGCCGACAAAGCCACAGGACCAGAAGCCATAATGGTCGAATGGTCATCAGCGAGAGACTGGACAACAGGTGAGGAGGTCTGGACCAATACATCCATAGGTCTTAACTCCCCCATCCGCCAGAAATCCACACATGTGGGAACGTGGCCTATGGCCAACAATACAATGCTGGATAGGTCGCGGTAGGTAAGAGCCCCAAGAAGAGAGCATCTTGAGACTCGATAATGCGGTGAGAAGTGGGGTCTCGGAAGTGCCAGGCCTTTGACTACGGGGAGATGTCGCAGAATTCACACATACAACCTCGAGATGAGACCTTGGATCTCTGTTGGACCTCGGTGTATTGGACGTAGGCTAGGGATCCCCAAACACGAGCAAGACGGAGGTCTGCGCAATGGCCAAACCACAACTTGTACGACATGACATGGTCTGGATTATGCTGTAGGTTGTTCCAGACCCACATCATGTAGGGAAACCCTTCAAAGGCAAAGGACTCCAAAAGACTGCACTCACACCGCATGGCGCGGACCATATCCTCCATGGTGCAGTTCCTATGCTCAGAAACGCCTTTGTGCTTTGGTTTAGCAGGGACGGAGAGCTAGTGAAAAATACTATGCTTAGCAAAGAAGGTGTCCATCTCGCCTAAGAAATCACCACCATATTCTGAGCGGAACGTATGGAGGGTCTAACGAGACAGGAGCTAAATTATCACCATCCACATTCGGACTTCCAAGGCAACATCACTGTTGTGGCGGAGGCTGTCAACCCACGTCCTCTGGGTAAATTCATCACTGAGGGTGATGACATATCACCCCCAAACTGAGAGAGACTCAACAATGAGGGGATGAAGAAGGTTTTTGTGGACCAACTAGAGTGGACACATTGCTCGGGAAATGGAGCCAGGGTAAGTGCAACGATGCATCCTATCGTGGGTGCAGAAGTTTCCGTCCGTCTTTGGCGGCTTCTCGAATGGAAGCCGCGTCAACACCGAGCGATGTATGAGGCCGAATGAGCTTGGACACACTGTCCAAGCTCACATGCCAAAGGCGATGATGGAGCAAACGCTGGTATTCTGGAGAGAGATTACTAGTAACAAATTTATGTGCAGATGAAAACGAAGGAAGGAGGCAGAGAAAGTGCAATGAGACACACAATACAGGTAATCGACAATTGAGGCATGAAAAAAAATGGCACGAGTGTTGAGAGCAGTCACAGTGACAGAGTTTGTAGAGTGCTCAACAGAGAGATCCATCCTAGTGGAAGTACGAACAGAGAGTAGGCTAAGCTCAAGAGAAAGAACAGAGAGCACATCAGAAATACACAAGGGACTAGAAGATCATCAAAGCACACCATCCCGACACCCTAGAAAGGCAATGTCTGACCAGACCCTTTTGCTGAACTGACGCAACGGGGCCAAGAAGCTCAAAATCACTATGACGACAGGTCATATGGTGGGTGGCTTTGGTGTCAATGATCCAAGTGTTGCTCGCCTCACAACCTGTCTCAACAAAGAGAAACAGGCCACAGAGCACTCTGCCTCTGCCTTGGTAAATGAATCAGAACAACAATGAACAGCACGAATCTGTGACTCGTCAAGCCAGTCCAAACTGTCAAGTCCTTTATCATCACAAGCTGACTCAGCTCCCCCACAAACATCATCACTTACAACGAAAAGAATAGATCAATTTGTCTGTGGACCATCCGGCTGTAACAACGCACTCATACCTCCTTGAGAACATAGTGCCAGTAGATGCCAAAGCTCCGCAACCGTGCGATTGCGGGGATCCTGATCACTACTTCCGCCTGGGGTAGTGACAGCGCCTGCTGGTGTCGTGGTCGTCATGTGACGCGTCTGTGCATTGTCGGAAGACATCCGCTATGTGTGTTCCACCTGGAGGCCGCGCATGATACTAATCCAGTCCAGAGGCTTCTGGCACTCCGTGTAGTGGAAATAGCATCCACTATTACTGCTCGCCGAGTGCTGCTGCTGTTGTTGCTACTGCTCGTTGCTATGTTTCCACTTTCCTTTCTTCTCCTGTGTGGTTGGTGTGATTCCCTAAGTCTGGCCAGTCAGGCTAGAAGGTCATGAGGAGGAAACGGTGGAGGAGGGGCTCGCATGCTAGGACAAAGGTGTCAGAGGAGTCGCGGTCAGTGCAGCAACAAGCGGACTTGCTGATGGCCGATAGCTGCCTCATGAGCTGATGTCATATGGAGAAAGTAGTGATAAGCCACACAAAGGAGCTGCGATGACTCACACAACTGGGAGAAGGCCCCTCGGTCGTAGCCCGTGAAGAGCTTCAAATGGTCTACATGCCCCTTTATCATGATGGTGTGAAGGGCCCACAACTGACCCTAACTGAGGGAATGGAACTCACGAAGGCAATCCGCTCTCATGGCATGGATCTCCGAAGCATGCGGTGTCAAAGCCAGCTCCCAGTCCTGGCGTGAGTATGCTCCAGTCCCTTTCCCGGTCTCACCAAGGAAGGGACGGAAGTCGACCACGGTCACCGCGTAGAGAAGACCGTGCATAGCTCTTGCTGCTGTCTGGACTTGGTGATCTTTGCGTTTCTGGTTCTGTTTTAAGTAGTAGGGCCAGACACCCTCAGAGTCAGCCCACATCCAAAATAGAATCTTCCAGCACTCAAAGCCCTCGTCGCTGTTGTAGCAAGGCGGAGGTATCTCAAAGTCCTTCAGTTGCCGCTACGTGAGTATGGCGACCTCAGGCACAGCAGATGGTGGACGAGATATGGGCATACCACCAGTGAGAGAAGCACCACCAAAAGTGAACGTTGCTGAACGCCGTGGTTGTTGCTGACAGTGAGAAGGTGGTGGAGTAGGAGGCGTAAACTACCAAAAACAAAGTTGTAGCTATAGTGGTTCCCCCTGGAATCCACTGTTAGGCTCCTAAATGTACCCTCCGTAAATCCATGATCTCGTGCAGCGCTTTGCTCTGATGCAGCTGCTGGCGGCACATCTCATGCTGCGCCCGATGAAGCTCGTCAATTGCAAGTGACTCTGACCGTGGGCTCATTACGCCCGAGTAGAAGGAAGAAGATCGGTCTGCTTGGTCCTTGCCTCTGTCACAGACCGGCGCCATGGGACCGCTCAATATGGGTCTGAACGTGAAATTTGTCGGAACAAGAAACCGACAACATTTACCGAGGACATGAAAGGCTGGGAAATCTTGATGTTGTAGCCAAAAACTTGGCGATAAGTGACAGTGATGAAATCATCACATACAATGATGATATCAGCATGAAAGTTGTTCAAATCAAGTTAAACATAGAGAGATGATGTGTCAGATGATGCTGAATGTAATGGTGGTTGTTTTGTGCAAAGACAAACTTTAGAAAAGGTCCAAAACATCATGTTCTTTGTCACCAGCCGAAATCCAAGTTGTGGATATGACGCCGTGTTTTTTTTTCTTGAACTCCACAAGTCATGAAACGAAGCGCAAGTGCATGGGATGGCCAGCTTATGACCAAATCGTTCCGGTGAGCCCTTATACATCTAAAAGGTCGGTCATTTGGGTTCGCCACGCTCTCACACGTAGGTGCAACCTGATTGAAACTTCCGAGAAGCTTCACGCACTGCACAGGGACATCTCATGCCCCAACTGCTACTGGACAAGGCTGGATGACCCTCTGCTGCATTCATGGAAGTGGATATGGTGATGCGGATGTAGCTTTCTTCGCAAGGGTGTCTCTGTCGTAGAAATCTGTTGCGACAGGTCATTGGTGGGTCCTCCCAGGACCCTGGTTGTAGCAATGACTTTCACAGCTACTGCCACTACTATGTCTTTGTTGTGCAGCTCATCAAGGGATGGCTTGCTGGTTTGATACCATGATAAAATTCTAGGAAGCTTCCTAGCCTTGCTGCTACTGACGTGGCGACATTGTCTAGTGAGCTAGCGCACTAGCAAGCAAGCAGGTGCAAGAAAATGCGAGGGTTAGGGTAGGGAGATGTGCAAAGTCTCATAACCTCCAATAGCTTAGTAATGCAAACATAAATGAACAACGGACAAGCACACAGCGTGGATACCTGCTGTAGCGCACGGCGGGTGACGCACGTGGCCGTGTCCTTTTGTCCGAAAACCGGCCCAAAACCATTGTTATGGCTACAAGTCTGTGCACAAGGATCCAATCTCAACACTATCTGAAACTAGAGGTGCAGAATCTTAAGCCGGACGCTACAAGTGGTAACAAGCACAGGTCTGGCATCAATCACTAGACACACAATGCAAAAACATGCAAACCGGGCTCAAGGGCAAATCCACCGAGAAAACTCTATCAATTGCACAAAAAGTACAGAGCACCCTAGCAAGCGACTGAGACGTTGTGGCAGCTGTTTGGCAGCTGCTGGTGGGTGGAGCCACTACCCGTCGGTGCTCCGGCACCACTTGGGTCTGTATCAGAGATCTGCACAAGCATGGGCGAGGCCGAGTGGTCACACTAAGTTGTACAGACAATTGGGGACGATTCACTGTTGTGTTTTGTGTTCCGGTACAGTTTACTATGACCACTCCGCCGTGTCCATACTCGTGCAGATCCCTGAGGCGGGCGGCCCTGGTGACACCGGCGCGACAACAGGCGGCGGACTACCAGCTTGGAGCTGGCCGACCACTGCACCAGAGCCCCAGATGCCACCGGGACTCTCTGCTGTGTCTTCTACATCTTGCAGGCGTCTTTCGGCAGACTGGCCATGAGGGCTATTTGCATGTTTTGCATTGTATGCTCACTGTATGTCGATGGATGCATGCATGTGACCAGTCGTAGCGTCCGTCTTTTGATTCTGCACGTCTAGGTTCAGACGGCGTAGGATTCTGACATGTGTGCGCAGAGTTACGGCCAAAATAGTGGTTTTGGGCCGGAATTAGGACAGCTCTTGGACTGCCGCGTGCGACACCCGCCGTGTGCCGCGGCAGGTACTTATGCCTTGGACCTGTCATTTGTCATTTCTCTCTGCATATGCTATATTGAAACATTCTGACACATTGCCTTGTGTCTCCTAGCCAAACCCGTGCCGTAGTGTGTACGACCTGTGACTGTCGACACCGTCTGATCAGGCACTGACGCCTAGTCAGCGGCTGCGTTGCTAGGAAGCTTCCACGCATTTTCTCCTGGTATCAGAGCAGTGAGACAGTTCTCACTGAGCTGCGCAGCAGAGACGCAGCAGAGCAGCAGCAGTGAGAGTCACCGCTGCAGCAGAGTTCCTGAGGCCTGTTGGAGACAGCCGGTCGCCGTCTACGCAGCCCCACCCACCATGTGAGATCGCAGCAGCAGAGGCAGCAGCAGCGTTCTGCACCAGCACGCGAGGTGCGTGGCAGCTGCAGTGAGTGCAGCCGCCCCTCCCACAGCCGCAGCAGCAGAGCAGCAGCAGCAGAGGCAGCGGCAGCAGCAGCGCAGCAGCAGCGGCCGCAGCAGCAACGGCGGCAACAGCAGCGCAGCAGCAGCAGCGGCAGCAGCAGCGCAACAGCAGCGGCGGCAACAGCAACGCAGCAGCAGCGGCGGCAGCCACAGCGGCAACAGCAGAGCAGCAGCAGTAGTAGCAGCAGCAATAGCGCGGCAGCGGCAGCAGCAGCAGCGCGCGGTTGCGGCAGCGAGCAGCAGCCGCAGCGCACAGCAGCAGCAGCAGCAGCAGCGCAGCCGCTGCTGCCACCGCTGCATCCGCAGCTACACAGCTGCTGCTGCAGCTGACAGCGCAGCTGCAGCAGCAGCTGGGCGGAAGCTGTTGCGCAGCTTCCGCGCAGCGTCCGCGCGGCCACCGCGGAGCGGCTGCACGCGCGCGCAGATTCGCGAAGAGAAAGAAAAAAAAAAGAAAAAAAGAAAAAAAGGGGGAGACAAGCCGACGTCAGCAATTTTGCTTGCTGATGTCATCAGTCGCGCTGACGTCAGCAACCACCTGCTGACGTCAGCACCATACTTAGTCAAATTTTTGGCCGGACAGTCAAAAGTTGCCAGCGTTTCAACTCCTCAAGAAACGCTAACGCTTTTTCAATCCTACAAACTTCATCCGTCGCCCCATACTGAGCGGCGACATGAGCCTGTCCGACATCAAGGAGAAGGGACCAGGCGATCCCTCCTCCTCCTCGTCTGGCGTCCTGAGTCCACGCTCGCAGGCCATTGAGGACCTGCGCAGCCAGCAGAATGAGATGCGTTGTCTCCAGAGAGAGCAGACTGACGCTATCCGCACGCTGACTGACTCTGCGCGCTCAGTCCACGGCCCCTCCGCGGATTTCTGAGGGAGCTGCCGGAGTTGCGGTCTCTACCCAGCATTCGGTCCAGGCACCTGTGACAGGCGCTTCACCTGACCCACCACCTGCTGACCTCCTTGATGATGAGCCACTACACGATGAGCCATTCATGCCAGGCATCACGGATGATTCCCACGAGCACGAGATTCGAGTTCTCCAGGAGCGCCTTCGTCAGCTGCAGACGGGTACCCGACCTTCACCGGTTACCCCGATACGATCATCACCTGACTACCCTGACGATCACCCTCTCCTAGGAGTTTTTCCCATCTCTCGTTCTCCTCAGCCTGCGGTTGCTCTCCCCACGGAGCGGCAACCTAAGGACTTTGAGGCACCACCTCCACGGTACATCAGCGAGGATGGTTTGGACTGCTGGGAGATCCTGTTTCAGGTGTGGGCTAGATCTGAGGGAGTGTGGCCTTACTACCACAGCCCGTACCAGTCCACAGACCCAGCACAGGCACTAGCAGCAGCCCGGGCCGTGCGCGGACTTCTCTACACCATGCCACGCGAGACTGTCGTCGACTTCCGCCCCTTCCTTGGTGAGGCTGGCACAGACACCGGCGCTGATCCCCATGGAGGCTGGGATCTGGCGTTATCCCTGCTGGCCGCAGAGACGCACGCCACTCGTGCGTCACACATTCGTGCTTTCCATTCGCTTCGTCAGGGGCCTGCGGAGTCTGCAGCGGATTACTGGCGACGCGCCATGCGTATCTACACGTGTCTGGGGACCTCAGGAGGCACACAGCTGTGGGCGCTTCGGACGATTATGCTCGGAGTTCGCCTTGAGTACACCGACATCTTCACACGGTACAGCAACGCTGTCCTCGAGCCTTTCTCAGCCACTCTGCAGCTGCTTCCTTGGGCGCATCAGCTTTTCCTCCAGGTGACTTCAACCCGTGAGGCAGCAGTAGCGCATCAGGAGACCTCCCTCGCTACAGCAGTCATCGCATCACTACCATCTTCTCTCCTGCAGTCACCCTCATCCACCTCCACCATGACTACCTCATCTTCCTCCTCCTCTTCGACCCCGTTAACACCCACGCAGACACAGGGCGTTGCAGCAGCCGCCCAGGGGAAGAAGAAGAATAGGAAGCGTGGATCATGTCAGCAGCAGTCGTCATCCAGTGGTAGCAGTGGCCGTTCTGTGCACTGCTACAACTGTGGAGGCGCCCATCGCTACACCGAGTGCCAGCAGCCGCTTGACTGGGCGCGGATCACCCGTGGGCTTCAGGCTGCTCATGCTCTTCGTTCCACGTCCGGCGCATCCCCCGCACCCTCCTCGGGACGTGNCAGCAGCAGTCGTCATCCAGTGGTAGCAGTGGCCGTTCTGTGCACTGCTACAACTGTGGAGGCGCCCATCGCTACACCGAGTGCCAACAGCCGCTTGACTGGGCGTGGGTCACCCGTGGGCTTCAGGCTGCTCATGCTCTTCGTTCCACGTCCGGCGCATCCCCCGCACCCTCCTCGGGACGTGCGACGGCCACGACTGCAGCCGTTCTTGCGTCCTCACCGGCGAGCAGCAGGGATCCGGACCCACGCGTCTGCACCATCACCGAGCTTCGTCATCTTCTGGCGCTTTGCTTTCAGGGAGGTGCGAGTGTGTTGTCATCGTCGGGTGGTTCACAAACTGCTTGTTTGTCCGTTCCCGTGGCTTGTGGTGACGCGTGTGGGGGAGCACAGTCAGCATGTGATGATGATGGGCCTGACTGCACTGACTGGATTCATGAGTCTCATCTTCGTGATGTACGTCGTTCCTCCCCACGGTCGGCTCAGCGTCCCTCTGATGCCGAGTGTTCCATTGCTCGTTGTACAGTGACGTCCACCAGTCGTGACTCCAGTGGCACTTGGATCATCGATTCAGGGGCCACCCATCACATGACGTGCCGTCGCAGTTACTTTGTCGTACTTGGTCCTGTCACGACTGTCCGTTCTGTTCGCACAGGCTCTGGTCAGTCCTTGCCAGTCCATGGTGTGGGGGTTGTATGTTTTGACGGTCCGTCTGGCCCCTTGTAACTTTCTGACGTGTTGTTTGTGCCTCATCTTGAGCTCAGCCTGCTTTCTGTGCGTGCCTGCACTCTCATGGGTCTCTCTGTGGAGCACACCGCTGATTCAGCGAATGTGACTGCTACTGACACCCGTAGCATTGTCCTGCGTGCTTCAGTCATAGATGATTTGTATTGTATCGCTCGGCCCTCCTCCCCTTGCTCTCCCTCCTCATCTGGTCGTGTTTTTGTCACTGGTGTTCTATCCTCGGAACACCAGCGGTTGATTCATCGTCGTATGTGTCACGTGGGCTCCGACACTGTGTTAAAGCTCATTCGGACACAGCCTGGTCTTGGTCTTGACGTGACTTCTTTCGAGAAGCCACCCAAGACCAACTGTCTTTTCTGTGCTCAGGGGAAGATGCACCGGTGCACCTACCCTGACTCGCATTCCCGAGCGCTTAGGCCTCTCGAGTTGGTCCACTCGGACCTTCTCGGTCCTCTCCTAGTCGAGTCCCTGGCCGAGAGGGGCCGGTATGTTCTGACGCTGACTGATGACTTCACCCGCATGCGGTGGGTCTGTAGTCTGCGTCAGAAGAGTGACGCCGCCCTTGCGGTTCGGCTCTGGCTCGTGATGGCTGAGCGTCAGTCTCGCCACACGCTACATACTTTTCGCTCGGATCGCGGAGGCAAGTTCCTTGGCGAGATGGACTCCTTTGCTGAGCACGGGATTTTTCACCAGGTCTCCGCTCCTGCTACTCCACAACAGAACGGTGTATCTGAGCGCTGGAACCGCACCATGGAGGATGCGGTTCGTGCCATGCGGTCTCAGTGCGGTCTCCCGGAGTCCTTCGCCTTCGAGGGCTTCGCCTACATGACTTGGGTCTGGAACCGCCTCCTGCATGGTCCACTTCCGGACCATGTTACACCGTACGAGCTCTGGTTTTGCCACCGTGCTGACCTTTGTCTCGCTCGCGTCTGGGGATCCCTGGCCTCCGTGTGGTACACCGAGGACCAGCAGGCGTCCAAGGTCTCCCCTCGGGGTCGCCTGTGTGCCTTCATTGGCATCTCCCCGCGGTCGAAGGCCTGGCGTTTTTGGGACCCCACTCGCCGTCGCGTCATTGAGTCCCGTGACGCGTTGTTTTTTGAGTCACTCACGTATCGTGACCTGACTTCGATCACAGCCCTCTCCGCAGCCCATGTCCCTACCTGTGAGGGTCCTCGGTGGATGGGGGAGACTTCTACGCCAGCGACCATCCCTCGTCCGGCTGATGTGTCCGCTCGAGCCCCCTCTCTATCTCCAGCCCTTGATGATCCGGCTATCATTGCTGTCGGCACAGAGATCTCGCCTGTACAGCCTGTTTCACACCCCACAGGTACCTCTTCCCTCACGCCTCCTCCTGCACCATCACCTGTGTCTGCCGGCACCCCTGCTCCTGCGTCTGACCTAGTCTTGCCCACTCCCGTTCCTACGTCGGTTGACACCCCCGCCTCAATGTCCGGACCAGCCTTGCCTGCCGTCACACCCAGCCACGTGTCTCCCACACACTCATCTCCTCGCTCGGCATCTCCGGCTGCCTCGTCTCAGCCCTCACCAGCTGTGGTCGTACCCGTTCCTGTGGTCGTATCTGTCCCTGAGGCTGAGGTGCGCCCCTCGACCTCCGGTTACTCCCGTGAGCCCGGTGGCCGCCTTCGACCACTAGACTCCGGAGCTCAGCGAGCGTCGGGTCCCGGACCCAGGCGTTCCACTCGCAGCATCGCGAGCGGTGATCCAAGCACAAAGGCCTTAGGCCTGAGTGCCCGCACCGAGCTTTCAGAAGTACATCCAGCGTGCCCTGTGGGGCACGACCTGGTCACTCGCGAGTTCCATATCGCCTGTGACGCAGCAGCTGATCTCGTGGCCGTCAGGCCCGACACTAAGGCGTGTGCACTCGCCACGCAGAGTTCCCCCTCTATGGCGCCTCACCCTAGCACATTGATGGAGGCTCTCTCATTGGAGGATGCCGATGCCTGGCAAGCTGCTTGCGAGGATGAGCTTCGCGCTATCCGAGAGCACGGAGTCTATGAGCTTGTCGACCTTCCCCCTGGGAGGAAGGCGATTTAGGTCAAGTGGGTCTTTCGCAAGAAGGTGAAGCCGGATGGCTCACTGGAACGCTACAAGGCCCGCTTGGTCGTCAAGGGGTACTCTCAGATTGAGGGAGTCGATTACACTGACACCTCTGCCCCTGTCGGCCGCATGACCTTAGCTCGAGCTCTGTTCGGTGTAATGGCTCAGCATGACTGGGAACTGCACCAGATGGATGTGAACAATGCGTTCCTCCATGGCTCTCTGGATGAGGAGATTTACGTGGCTCAGCCACCAAGTTTTGAGGACGGTGATAAGTTCTGGCGCTTGCGCAAGTCCTTGTACGGCCTCAAGCAGTCTCCACGGTGTTGGAACCGGGAGATCACAGGCACTTTGACTCGCGCAGGATACGTACAGAGCGAGGCAGACCCCTCGCTCTTCATCCTACCGACACCCGAGCGGTTCACCGCCATCCTGGTCTATGTTGATGACCTCCTGATTATGTCTCCGTCCCTGGAGGCCGTGAAGGAGGCCAAGGCTGTCCTGCAGACTGCCTACAGGATGAAGGACCTTGGTCCTGCATCGGTGTTTCTTGGTATGGAGATCATACGAGATCGCAGACATCGGACACTGTTGCTGCATCAGGCCCGATACGCACGAGTCGTGGGGGAGCGCTTCAGCGATCTCCTTGGTGCAGTGCCATCCGATTCCACACCTCTTACACCCGATGGGCAAGATGCCCTACAGGTGGATGACCCTACACAGCTGAGGGAGACAGTGGACGTGACCTTGTACCTCCGTCTCATCGGATCTCTGATGTACCTGGCCACCACCACGCGTCCTGACATCGCGTTCGCCGTCAACCTCCTCGCTCAGTTCTCACAGGCTCCACGTGCAAGAGCTCTTAACGCGGCTGTGCGAGTGGTACGGTACGTGGTCTCCACGCCGTACCTTGGACTCTGCTTTCGTTGGCAGTGTTCGGTGGTCCTTGACGGCTACACTCACAGTGACTGGGCTTGGAGCCCTGATGGGCGCAGTCGTACTAGCTACGTGTTTTTGCTTGGTGGTACCGCTTTGTCTTGGCGAAGCGGGAAGCAGGGCTGCATTGCACGTAGCTCGTCAGAGGCAAAGTATGTTGCTTTGGGTGCAGGGGCTGCTGAGGCAGTATGCCTGCAGCGCTTGCTTCTTGAGCTTGGGCAGTCAGTACCCGCCATTGTGCTGCGTTGCGACAACCAGAGTGCTCTCGCCATTGCGGAGAACTCTGGTGTTTTTCATGCTCGCACAAAGCACATTGCGGTTGAGCATCACTTCGTTCGTGATCTAGCGGAGCGAAGCGTGATTTCCATCATGTGGGTTGGAACTGACATGTAGTGTGCTGATTTCTTGACGAAGGCACTTGCT
>SZWC01017144.1:5474-17828 GCA_023375785.1 Penium margaritaceum
ATGGATGTATTTCTGCTGTCGGAGTGCGGCAAAGGTGGCAAGAAAGAGACAAATCAGTGTATATCCATGTAGGCATCCAGCACGAGGAGGTGAAACATAAGGCAAATGGAATCATTGGGCTGGCATTGATCCTGCTGCCGACGGTTGACTAGATGGGCCTGTGAAAGAAGCAGACAGGGAAGGGGCACATCAAGGAGACATGGCATCATTTTTGGGCTCATTGTTGGTGAATCTGGCAGTTCTCTCCATGATTTCTCATCGTGGCTGACAAAGCAATCATTGGCTTGTTACTCCTGGAAGTGCAGCTTCACAAGCATCAGTAACGTTGATGCTCAGGAAGCACAACTGCGAAGTTTGGAAAGTCAACCTTGGCCGTTACACAGAAAATAGGAATGAGCAAGTAATCATGCCCCATGATTTCCGTGACGGCATGAGCATGCGTTTTCAATTCCATATCTGTCTTTTCCCTTCATAGGCACACCTGTAAAATGAAATCCATTTAGTCATGACATGGGTAGGGAAATGCATAAACGTCATGCATTCAGCCGCTCATTACGTGTCATCAACATTGATACATGGAATTATTGTGAGTATCCTCGTTGGCCTTCCTTGTATCCAAGCCTTGATGACATGCAGAATAAGATCCGCACCAGCCAGATTCTTAACCCACGTGAAAGATGGACTATCCACATATCATGGAGATTCTATACATTCAGATCTAAATGTTTTGCTCATACACTCATCTATGGTGTTCAGATGTTGTTGAAAGCCACCATACGACTGGTAAAAGAAGAAACATTGCAAAGTGCAAGTTTCCATCTCGCTTGGTGAGGAATGTCGACGGGCAGAATCAGGCAGAAGAAGTGTAATGCATGGAAATGCGACAGAGTGAATAAGGCAAAGAGACAGATGCCGGAGCAGGAAGTTAGCCAGAAAATGGGAACAAGAGGCTGGCAAACAGAAGATAGAATTTTGCGGTCCGAGGTAGACAGGGACAAATTCAGGGAACAGGAAGATTATTTGCATTGCTGAGTGGAGGAGCAGAGTGACGGAATGACGGAGTGAGGAGCTGCAAGAGATGGCAAGAGAATTCCTGGCAAAGAATGGATAAGCAAGGAACAGCAATGGGGAGACACCACGGTGAGGGCTGCAGAACCAAAGACAAACAGCATGAATGGAAATATTCTGGGTCAACTGAAGGAAATCAACATCCTTGGTAATGCACATCAGGACAGGGGAAGAAAAAAGAGTAAAACATCATTGCTGATGTTAGGGGTGACTCGACTTTGGGTTAAAGTTCGTGGTCCAACCATCCGTTGCCGTTGTGGTTCAGTGAAAGATCTGAAACTTATTGAGAGCCCGGAAAACTGAGGGGCTGTTCTGGAATTGAATTATGTATTCTGAAAGGGGGGAGTTGGCTTGCATTCGGCAGAGGTAGGTGATGGATATGAGGGGGCCTGAAAGTGACAAAAATAGGTTGCTCGATAAAAATCATCTGGCATAACAGTTGCATAAAGGATGTTTCACAGGTTCTAACGCACTGTACGGAACTCAATTCGGAGCCCGTTTGAGTGAGATGCGGATTTCCAAAGTTTGGAGATCATGGATCGGGTTCAAGTGACAACCTGAGCACTTTGACCTCAAAAGGCGGCAGGATTATCGGCCAGGACGGCTGAGAGCGGCCTTCAAGAAGAAAAGACGGCTGGAGGGCCTCCAGGAGACTTCAAGGAAGGACCACTCCACGATTATTTGCCGTGCAGGTCGTGGGAGACATAATTCTCTTGTATGACAGGGTGACTGCCGCTCATCCCGCTAGGCTAGGAGTGTGCTAGAGGGTGAACTTTGACAGAGTGGATCTCAGTGATCCATTGGCCAAATGAGGCATATAAGGGCTTGTTAGAAAGCTGTGATAATGCATTTTCTCACTCATGACACGATTTAGACATTTGCGTTCTCTTCAAACCTACAGTTGCTTCAGTAATTTCTGTCTGTGCAACCTACAACTCCCTCTCACAAACCGTTGGTCCTGCCTATGCGGCACGTAGTGAGCCTGATCACCTCCCTGAGGGCTGCCCCAGTTTCCATCAGTGGTATCAGAACTAGAACAAGGCTTTTTCTCATCCTTGAGACATTCCTTGCACCCTGTTGTGTGAGAGAGCCGTTTGTGGGCTGAACGTTGCACTACCGTGGCGACATCCACTTCTGTGGTGGCCGGCATCAACATCGCCAAGTTTGAAGGCAAGAACTTCTTCAACTGGAGCAAAAACATGAAGATGGTACTGATGGAGAAGGGTATCTAGAGCCAAATATATGAGAAGGAGAAGGAACCAGCAGAAAGCTCCCTCTCCCCTGTCGAGGCCCGTACCTACCGCGAGAAGCATGACCGCGCCCTCGCAACCATCTACCTCCACCTCGCCAAACGGCAGCAACTCCTCGTCCGTGGCATCCTCACGCCAAAGGAGGTTTAGAAAAAGCTCGAGTCCACTTATGCTTCCAAGTAAATCCTCATGAACATGCAGCTGCGTCGTCGCTTTCACACTGTGAAGATGGATGAGTCCGAATCCATGATTGACTACATCAACATGGTGAAGTCTCTCTCTGACCAGCTTGCTGCGATTGAGGACCCTGTCAAGGAGCGTGTGCTCATGCTAACCATCCTTTCTGGTCTTCCTAGCAGCTACACTCCTCTCATTGTTGCCCTGGACCAGCGTGGCGACAAGCTCTCCCTCGATGATGTGGAGGAGAGCCTGCTCTTTGAGGAGGAGCGGCGCAAGGGAGAAGAGGGCGGAAGCGGACTGGACGTCGCTCTCATCACCAACTTTGGTCATGGGGGCGGTGCTACACCAACCAGGAGCAACGGCGGAGGAGGAAAGAAGAAGGGGAACTGCCACTACTGCAAGAAGCCGGGCCATTGGGCGCGCGAATGCCGGAAGAAGAAGGNGGGTGAAGCAGCCAGGTGCACCGGCTTGTGAGAGTTGCATTGAAGGGAAGCAAGCCCGCTCTCCTTTCACGGGGAAAGGGAAGAGCGTGGCTGAGCTTCTCTCACTCGTTCACTCTGATTTGTGCGGTCCCATGCCATCACAATCCTTGTCCGGCAAGTTGTACTTTGTCACGTTCATTGATGACAAGTCGAGGAAGACGTGGGTGTTGTTCCTGGCTGGAAAGGATGAGTGCTTTGATGCTTTCAAAGTGTGGATTGCTGCTGCACAGAATGAGAGTGGCAGGCGGTTGAAGGTGCTTTGCACTGATGGTGGAGGAGAGTACCTCTCCAACGAATTCCGCACCTTCCTCAAGCGTCGCGGGATCAAGCACGAGTTCACCCCACCTGGAACACCGCAGCTGAACGGCGTGGCTGAACGCGCGAACCGCACGCTCATGGAGCATGTTTGCAGCATGCCCAAAGACGCGGAACTCCCGCCAAACGTTTGGGGGGAAGCGGTCAACACTGCCGTGTACCTGAAAAACCAGAGTTCCACGCGCGCCGTGCCACTGATGACACCGGAGGAGGCGTGGACAGGACGCAAGCCAACAGCGACGCACCTGAAATTCTTCAGGTGTGGCGCGTTTGTGCATGTGCCTGCTGGCAACCACAACAAGTTGGACGCAAAGTCGGTGAAGGCGGCCTTCCTCGGCTATGACACCATTGGATACCACTTTTTAAAACCTCGCTTCTTGCAAGATCATCCGCAGCCGCGACGTCGTCTTTCAAGAGGACGTGAAGGGCTGGAATTGGAGCCCTATGACTGGTGTTCCGTTTGCTCCCGCACTTGTACCAGAAGTGGGAGAAGTATTGGTAGCAGAAGAGGGCGGTGCAGAAGATGGTGGTGACAGCGGCAACGACAAGGAGGTGGAGGGAGCTGAGAAGGAGAAGGAGCCGGCAGCGGAATCTGATGAGGAGGAGCAGCAAAGAAATGCACAGCAGCTGCCATTACGGTCCGCACTACTCAACAAAGGTGCAAAGGACAGTGGGGAGCCGCTGAGGCGATCCGAGCGCCTCGCAAACAAACAGAGACCACTGGAGGAGCTGGTGAACCTGTGCACCGTTCCACCACCAACGGAGTCATCTGACCTTGAGCTTCTCTTCCTCACAGTCACCGATGATCCAGCCACATTTGCTAAAGCCATGCGCAGCACCGAGGCGGCAGATTGGCGTGCCGCAGCAGATGAGGAGTATGGTGCATTCATGAAGAACGGCACATGGACTCTCGAGGAGGCCCCACGCGACAGCCGGGTGATCGGATGCCGGTGGATCTTCAAGCGCAAGCGTGGTGCGGATGATAAGATTCTCAGGTACAAAGCACGGCTGGTTGCAAAGGGATATGTGCATAATGAGGGTGTGGATTACAATGAGACATTTGCACCTGTCTCAAAGTTCCCATCCATTTGAGCGATCCTTGCTCTTGCTGCTGCTATGGACTGGGAGGTGCACCAAATGGATGTGACGTGTGCATTTCTGAATGGTGACCTTGAGGAGGATGTGTACATGGAGCAGCCGGAGGGGTATGTCATGAAAGGAAAGGAGGATTTGGTGTGCAAGCTTGTGAAGGCCCTTTACGGCCTGAAGCAAGCCCCGCGAGCATGGAACCACAAGATGGATGAGCAGCTGGCTGGCCTTGGCTTTGTGCACAGTGAAGCTAACCATGCTGTCCATGGGCACACACAAGAGGCAAGCCAGATCATCATCTTGCTCTATGTTGATGATCTGCTTATTGCATCTGACTCCAAGTCTCTTTTGGACGATGTGAAGCAGTCCCTTGCTGCCAGGTTCGACATGAAGGACATGGGAGAGCTCAGTTACTACCTTGGCCTTCAGGTCAAGCACAACCGGCAGAAGCAGACTTTGGAGCTGTCGCACAGCACGTACGTGAGCGACATCGTTAAGCGCTTCAATATGGCAGGAGCGCGCAAGGCCGCTACACCACTGGAAGTGGGAGCAAAGCTGAGCATGAAGCAAACTCCCCACGGTAAGCAAGAGAGCAGCCGCATGGAAGGAGTGCCGTACCAAGCAGCAGTTGGGAGCCTCATGTGTGCAGCAGTCGGCACGCGCCTCGACATCAGCCAAGCAGTGGGAGTTCTCAGCAAGTTTTGTGCGAATCCGGGCGTGCCGCATTGGGAGGCGGTTAAGCGGGTGTTGCGCTACCTGGACAGCAACAGCAGCCTTTGCCTCACCTTCAACGGCAAAAACAGCCCAATCCTCATCGGCTACAGTGATGCAGATTGGGGAGGTGACCTGGACACAAGGAGGTTGACCAGTGGGTTTGTGTTTGTGCTCGGGGGAGGTGCAATGAGTTGGAGGAGCAAGAAGCAAGAGTGTGTCGCCCTCTCCTCCACTGAAGCAGAGTAGATCGCCTTGAGTAAAGAAGTAAAGGAAGCCGTGTGGCTGCATGAGCTGCTGGCAAGCATTGGATAGCAGCAGACCACAGAGACCACCATCTACTGTGACAACATGAGCGCCATTGCTCTGACCAAGAACGCTGAGTTTCACGCCCGCACCAAGCACATTGACGTGCGGTACCACTTCTTCCACGAGCTCGTGGCAAAGCAGGTGGTGCAGATCAAGTTCTGCCCTTCAAGCATGATGCTGGCAGAATTCATGACCAAGCCATCGGCAGTGCACTGCTTGCAGCAGCTGAGGGGAAAGTGCAGACTTGTGTGATTTTTATTCTTGCAGAGTGGGAGAATGATGGATATGAGGGGGCCTGAAAGTGACAAAAATAGGTTGCTCGATAAAAATAATCTGGCATAACAGTTTCATAAAGGATGTTTCACAGGTTATAACACACTTCACGGAACTCAATTCGGAGTCCGTTTGAGTGAGATGTGGATTTCCAAAGTTTGGAGATCATGGGTTGGGTTCAAGTGACGACCTGAGCACTATGAGCTCAAAAGGCGGCAGGATTATTGGCCAGGATGGCTGAGAGCGGCCTTCAAGGAGAAAAGATGGCTAGAGGGCCTCCAGGAGACTTCAAGGAAGGACCACTCCATGATTACTTGCCGTGCAGGTCGTGGGAGACATAATTCTCATGTATGACAGGATGACTGCCGCTCATCCCGCTAGGCTAGGAGTGTGCTAGAGGGTGAACTTTGACAGAGTGGATCTCAGTGATCCCTTGGCCAAATGAGGCATATAAGGGCTTGTTAGAAATCTGTGATGATTTCTCACTCAAGAGACGATTCATACATTCGCATTCTCTTCAAACCTACACTCGCTTCCGTAATTTCTGTCTGTGCAACCTGCAACTCCCTCTCACAAACAGTTGGTCCTGCCTAGGCGGCTCTTAGTGAGCCTGATCACCTCCCTGAGGGCTGCCCCAGTTTCCATCAGTGGGCTCATTGGTGGAAATTGATGCCACGTCACAGTTTGATGCGATGCCGAGGCCCTGGACTGGGGTCACCCTGGAATCAGGAGTCAACTATGGTCATTCTATGTTTAGGTTCATTGTTAATGCAATGAATGTTATGTCTGAGATACCGAAGTGGTGTTTTACTTGATATTGTGGTGTCGAATCAAGGTACCACACTGTTTCAACACAGGGACCCATGGAACCCACTCTCATGTTGGAGACTGACTTCTGTGAGAGTGCAATTCTGCAAAGATGTTTACTGAGAGGCGTGTCTTTGGGGCAGACAGGATGAGGAGAATGTACCATAAGATTTTTTGTGGTGAAATACCCACCCTCGTAGGATGTTGAGCAAATGGATCGTGCATCTTTCCTAGTTCTGTATATGTGGTTTCCATTAAATCATGCCTCTTCATGATTTGATTGTTCACTGTGTGGGAGATCTATTCAGTGATCCTATAAAAATGTGGGGATTAAACATGGAGTGCCCCCATTTCTGGGGTGACGATACAAGATTTTTTTCCCAGTAGCACTGTGACAGATTTTCCTGGCCATACACCAGGGTGAAAATCTGGTACTCCGTTGGTTTGGCTTGGTCTCCCCACAGAACAAAAACTTACCACTCTGCCCTGCATCACCAAAGTTGCTTCTGGATCCATAAATTGGGATTCTTCTGTCTTGAATTATACATATTTCAAGGTATATGCCAACCACCAAGGTGAACCACATGATCCGGGAAGATTTTTCAGAGATATGTTGCAGCAATTCTCCGCAGAAAAGCAATCAGAGGGATACGTGTGACCTCATCCGTCATGACTTGATGGTGTGAGTGATTGACTTTCCCAGTATGGATGAACAGTGCCAGAGTGCAAGTGCTGGAGGAGTGTACGGCATGACGGGGGGAGGAGGCTACAAAGGAGAGAAATTTTTAGGTTACTAATGGTTCACACTGGATCTGATATGTGAATCTGGAGTCAGATCCAGATCTGCGGTCCGGATCGTCCCCATAGAACCAGATCTGCGGATCCGGATCCGGATCCTCGGATCTATGATATTCAGATCCGTATGTCTGCGGATCCCTTCATTTCATGTCATGTGCAGTTGACATAACTCATTCTTTTATTCTACGTATTTTTCAAGATATTGAATCATGCTCAGGAAAGTTACCTGCATTGTTAAGTCTCAACATCTCATGGTTTTCTTTTTTGGGGCATGCAATTACATTTCTATGTCTACGTGTTTCACAGAAACAAAGAGTGGAATTATGAGTGAGCAATACAATCCTCCCATAAACTTCGTGCTTCTTCTGTGCACCAAGTACACTTTCTTTTTTTTCCTTTGTTACAGGAAAGAAAGGTAGGCTGAGGCTTAAACTTTTTCCAAAGCATCCACAAAAACGTTGTGACCACAGTGAACTCATGTTTATTGTGCACTGATTGCGCACAAACAGATTTGTATGTAGATGGAATGGAAAGGACAGAAATGCAAATTTCACATCAGATGAAAGGAATAGAAATACGGAAATGATTGTCAAAGTTTAGTTTGCTCAATCACATCACATCACATTACATCTCTACAATGTCTTTGTCCCCCCCGTTCTTGTTCCCAAGCCCCATCTCCCCTATGTCTTTGTCCTCATTGTAATTCACAAAAAGACTATGTCATTCTAGTTCATCTGCTGCTGCCTCAACCAGCCATTCCCTTGCATTCTTGTGGATCTCATTTACACGGTCTCCCCCCTCTTTCAGATCTTTAGCCATAATGCCATGGCGACTGTTGGGGAAGTCTCGCATTGTTCGCTTGTTGATCCAAATTTTCATGGTCAGCAAGTTCTCCATTGTCAAATGTGCCAGTGAGTGCTGTAATTTTGTGATTACGTGCCTGCCCAAGGAAGAAAACTTTTCAGAAGGGGTGGAAGTGCGAGGCACCCAGAAAATGTCCATGCCAAGGAGGAAGATGGTTGGAAATTGGCTATGCAGCTTTTGGTTATGCTTCAGAATGTTTTTCCTTGTATTCTTTCTCTCCAGCTTGCTCAACCTGTCCACCTCCTGTGAGTTCTACATCCAAGAGAGCGTCACCCTCTGCTCTCTGCTGCTCTGCTCTTGGGTGCAACTGACAGGCAGATGCAGAGGCTGAAATATGCCCGGAAGCGCTCTGGCTGTTGTTAAATCCTGCCTCCAGCTGCTGCTCTGATGCTGCTAACACTGCTACTGCAGCTACTAATTTTGTGCACTCTAGCTCAACACGCTCATGATGTGGGAACATCAGCTCCAGAAATTCACTTTTCCATACACTGATTCTGAAGTGTGTAAATTCGGGACGATAACCATAGCTCGCTTGTCATACATGCACTCAAAAAAAGGAATCACAAGGTTGTGGGTGGGGTACTTGCTTCCACTCATGTATTCAGTGTAAGCATTGAATGGCTTCAAAACGAGGGTCATGAGGGCACTGAGAGTTCACCCATCAGATGTCAGTTTCAGGGCTTCACTTTCCTGACCATAGTCATCAAGTCTGCAAGAGAGAACAGGTTTGAGGTGCAGAACAGGCTGCATCATGTCAAAAGTCGAGCTCCACCTGGTTTCTGTGTCCAAATGCAGTGACTGGTAGGTGAGTATTTCAGCAGCAGTGCGGTTGATGAANACAAGGTTGTGGGTGGGGTACTTGCTTCCACTCATGTATTCAGTGTAAGCATTGAATGGCTTCAAAACGAGGGTCATGAGGGCACTGAGAGTCCACCCATCAGATGTCAGTTTCAGGGCTTCACTGTCCTGACCATAGTCATCAAGTCTGCAAGAGAGAACAGGTTTGAGGTGCAGAACAGGCTGCATCATGTCAAAAGTCGAGCTCCACCTGGTTTCTGTGTCCAAATGCAGTGACTGGTAGGTGAGTATTTCAGCAGCAGTGCGGTTGATGAATGGCTGCTCAAGTGGTGTGGATCATGTAAGAAACATTGCAATGCTGCGCGTGAATGCGATGACTTTGGTAGCAGCATCGAGTTTCATGAGATCATTGACAGCAAGATTCATAGTGTGGGTGAGGCATCTGATATGCCCCGGTCTTTTCAAAGGACCAGTCAACACCTGGGATGATAAAATTGTGTATCATTTCATCACTGGTGCTCTTGTTTTCTGTAGCCAAAAAGAAGATGCAGTCCCAGAAGCCCCAAGACTTCAATGCTGTAAAGAATATCTCAAACGTCCTCACAACAGTAGGATTTTCATGCACAGCTGGAATGTACAGTGCAATTGCCTTGATCTTCAAGTCGTCCATCCAGTACACTGTGACACCTATATACTTCATCCAGTTATCCCCCTTTGAGCCGTCAATGGTGAAAGAGACAGCATATTTTACCTCAGACAGCTCCCTCCGTATCCTTGTGCGAAAGGCGGCAGCAGCAAGGACAATCTGATGTGAGATGGTCATCCGCCCTGGCATCACAGCTGCTGGATATGCATGTGCAAAGGATTTCTACAGCCAGTACAACTCCATGCTGAGGAAACTGACGTTTGTTTCCATGATATGCTTCTGTACAAACTTCTGGAAACATTTTCTCATGAACAGCTGCTACACCATGCGCAATGATGGTTTTCTCCATGTTGACACCTACTGTGCCCTTTGCTTCTGCTTGTACGGCAGCCACGTGAGACGTTGTGACCTTGAGCACTTGAGTTGTGGACTCCTCCTTCAGCTGCTTGTAGATTGTAGAGTGCTTGTTGCACATGTGTTTTGACGTGTTGCTTTTACAGCCCTGCTTGTGGCATTCATTCTTGCTTTTACAGCACTGCACCCGCGGGTATTTCTTGGTGTCTGTCTTCTTGAACTCTTGCCCAACTACTCAGTGTGCCTAATTTCATCCAGCTCCTTGTACTTCTCTCCTTGCATCTCATCACCGCTTTTGTCCTCGTCATCTGAAAATGAGGGCCGAGTGTTTCCAGACTCAGCAACAGCGACATCATCGGTCATGTTGTTGACACCAAAATGGTTAGGAGAGGCTTGCACAGAGGTGCTAGGGAGGAGCAGCGCAACTGTGCAAGTTACGATTGAAGACCTTAACTGAAGCTCACAATGGTGAGCATGCCAAAACCCCTGACAGCCATCAGCTCCCCAGGAGCCGTGAAAAAATGGTGAAATATTACTAAATATGAGCAACCTATTACTTCACTAGAAAGGCTTGCAACAAGGGTAAACCATGCCATTTGTGAATGGAAAGTTCTATTCTCTGTCGTAGACAAAGACTTGAGAATCGAACATTATCCTGGGAAAAAGCGTGTAGCACCGATGAGATAAGGGGCACGATACCCTCGGAAGTTGTGTGACCTGCCAGCATCCCACCGGTTACTTAGGCAAAGTTCAGGGAAGAGTACATGGCCTCCTTCAACTGGTTTGGCAGGTGGCAGCCAGTATGGACGGCACAACCACACAGAATATAACACGTCGCATGGCAAGGATTCATATTACCCCATTCTTGGTGCCCCTCCAGCACTTTGGACGTGGCTGCAGATACCATTCCTCCACATCATGCACCACAGGTATGATATTCCCTGGTTCACAGCCTAAAACATCTAAACTTTGCTCCTCTCCATAGGTCGAACTAGACCTGAACGAATTATCCCCCCCCTCCCCTCCTCCTCCTCCCCCCTTCAGAGACCAGGCAAAGGATCCGCGGTTCCACAGATTGGATCCAGCAGAAAAATCCGGATTTTAAAATGGCTTTGAGATCCAAGAATTGGTAGTAAGATCCACGGATCCATAGATGTGGTCTGCACCCTTAAAGGTTTCCCTGGTCCTGAAGGTGGGTTGAAGTGTGAACTTTGGCATGAGGCATTTTTTGTGTTGGGCCAGATGGTTGGCGCCTTTTTTTGTGGTTGGAGGCCATGTGTCTGAAGAGGGTCATGAATATGCCTATAATGTGCGATTGACCGGCATGTGATCCTCATTGCCCAGTGGCTCTCCGTTTCTGAGTTTGGGATCAATGTTGTGTGAATACACCCTGTCTTGGGAGGTTCTTGGCATGACACAGCGAGAGGATTCCAGGTAAACTGCTAACTGCCTCTGACCTTTTGGCCAATTTTCTCTTTCTGATTTTTGCTGTACAGACCCACTGAGGAGGAGCAGGGTCATACTCCACTTTGACACCTTCCTTCCATTATCATAATCTCTTTTGATTTTCCATGCTTCTCTCTGTACTTCTTTTTTCACTATTATGTTTCCTGTGTAGCGGCATTATCTTCATCTACCATGCACTTATGCTGGTCCATGGAAGAATTTTACCTCTTTTGTAGTATGAATGGCTGCCATGAATGGCTGCTCTTAAGTTTTTCTCTCATCATGGCTGCTTTCATACCTCTCATGTATTTTCTTCACTTGCACACAAACAACCATATCGTTTTCCAGATGTAAAGAGATATTCCTGACCATGGACCCAAACCATGTGTCATCTGCATAATTTTACAGGAAAAATCACCTCCTTCTGGCCCTTTAACCAAGTACTAAGTGAAGAAACAGTGTTCTTAGAAGCCATAACAGCAGCTGTATCAGTAGACGCAGCAGTAGCAACATCACTATAGCTGCAGTTTTTTCCTTTGTAGCATCTTAAGCTGCTGATTTTCCTCTGACCTGGCGGCATATTAAGATGCATTTGTTATTTCTGCAGCAGTGTTGTACAAAGCTACAACAGAAGCGTTGTAAAATGGAGCATCTACAGCAAAACAATGGTATGTGCATAGAATCTTCCACATCTCAAGGCCACATCTCTTATCTCTGTGGTATCTTAAGTTGCACCAGATGGTGCAGCAGCAACATTATTGAGGTGTGGTTCATCAGGGTCGTTCTATACACCTTCATATGGGTGCATAGTTCTGTATTTAATGTCTGAAGGTCACAATAAGTTTCCGACATGGACTGTGCCTATGTGGTGATTGAGTGATTGAGTGAGTGAGTGAGTGAGTGAGTGAGTGAGTGAGTGAGTGAGTGAGTGTGTGTGTGTGTGTGTGTGTGTGTGTGTGTGTGT
>SZWC01017144.1:22703-41193 GCA_023375785.1 Penium margaritaceum
GGGGGGGGGGGGGGGGGGGGGGGTGGGACTATTCTTCTCCTCCCCCCCAAAGTGTTTTTGGAGGGGGGTCGCATTAGTACACAAGTGTACAAATGCACTTGTGTACGTGTTTTTGTGTACATACAATACACCCCACAATACACTCCTCCAAGACAATGAATGTGCTTTGAGGGAAGGGGGGACCACAATCGACTTTGAGTGAATGACATTCACGACCCTTGCGAACTTCAAGTAAAGAAACGAATGACACTTTCTCCTACAAATAGTGAAATATAATTTGATGTAGGGTTTGATCACATTCTATGTATGATACATGTACCCAGTAAGACTTTTGAGGAAATCAATAGGTTACCTTAAAAAATGTTGAATGAATTTTAAATAAATGGAGAGCAAGTATTAGAACTTAGCAAGAAGTTATTCTCATTTTCTCAAAAAATGAAATGACACTTGTTCACAAGGAAACAAGTGATGTAACAAGTCCATACACATTAGCAAAGTACTAGGACAAAAATATATTAGAGGAGTAGTTTACATAGGTAATGGAGTGTACAAAAGTGGGGCAATTAGCTATAACTGGCATAATCAGCATTCACAGAAACACCACCATTTCTTCAATGCATGCACAACTAGGAGCATTCCTTCTTGGTGTACCGCATAATTGAGTTTTGGCCCACATAGATTTTGCGACATGTATGTGACCGGTTGTTCTTTACCATCGTTGTCTTGGAGGAGGACGGCTTTGATGGCTCAATTAAATGCATCGGTAGTCATGATGTAATCCTTTGTTGGATCTGCCAATTGCAAGGCTAGCGCTAGGATCAGAGCATCCCAAAGAGCCAAACAGTTCTTATTCATTGTACCCCACTCGGTGCTTTTCCGAGTGAGATCTGAGATAGGCGCTGACACTCCTGCGTAGTCTTTCAAGAATAAATGGTAGTATTTGTGGAATTCCAAAAAAGATTGGACATCCTGAATGTAAGTCGGTTTTGGCCAATCAGCAACTACCTCCACTTTCTTCGGGTGAATGGTGATTCGTCCACCGCAGACGATGTAGTCCAGAAACTCAACCGAACGACAAACACAGTTAGTTACAAAGATTTTACTGTAGAATTTCTCTCTTTTAAAAAATTCAAGATTTTTTTAGAGATGTCCACTTTGCTCAACAAAGTGGACATCTCAGCGGGGTGCAGCTGTACACCACTATATTGTCGAGGTACACAATGATGAAGTTGTCAGATTCCGGCAAAAAAATGTTATTCATTGCTGCCACATATTTTGGAGGGAAATTTGTGAGTCCAAACTGCGTAAGTGTGAACTCAAAGTATCCATACCTGGTGTGGAACACCGTCTTCTCATTGTCCTTATCAGATACGCAGATGTCATGATAACCGTTGTGTAGGTAAAATTTGGTGAAAAATCTGGCACCTCGGAGATGGTCAATCATTTTATCTTCTTGCGGGAGGAGGTGGCGGTTCTTGATGGTGATGATGTTCAACGCTCAGTAGTCCACACACTTTTGCATATTTCTGGTTTCTTTCTTTAGAAATTACATGTGTTGCGTAGGGTTTCGTCAATGGTCTAGTGAGCCCGTAGCCACGGATCTCGACTAGCTGCTTTTTTAAGTGTGCTGAGCTTGTACTCGCTCATCCAATAGGTCTCCTTTACCATCGGTTTATCGTCTGGCTTCCACTCTATCTCATTATTGACGCTTTGTTGTAGAGGTAACTCTCGGGGCAGTTTATTGAGAAAAATCCCTTCAAACTCCTTAACAAGTGGTGCAAACATCTTTGCAATGTCTGCGTACTTATCGAGTATTGAGGCCAGCATTTTCACCTCAGCTGATGTAGTTTCTTATGCTTTCATTGCTTCCACGTGGAGTGGACATGTACTTCCTCCGTGTCGCAGATGTTACTTGGCCACATCCATCTATATCAGCTCACGTTTTGCGACTACGGCAACTTCCGCTACTGCTTCCACCTCTACTACTTTCAGTAACCGTCGTTGCATCGTGCGTCGCTCAATCAAAGACAGGTGTCATTTTCTGTCATTTATGTAGACATAGACCAATCCGTTGTTCAATTCTAGCTGTGGATTGTGCCGGCAGAGGATGTATTGCCAAACAATGATTTTGTGGTCGCTCATTTGTCAAGTCATTGAGACTCTTACATCATGTGGATCTCTGATTTGCAGTTGGAGAGGTCGCGAACTCAACGGATCTGCAGTCATTTTTTGATGGTTTTTCCTTCAAATATCCATGGTTGGATCCAAAAACCCAGCTTCTGACATATGTTGCCGCTTACAAATTGTGAGATGCTCCTCCATCTACTAGTGCCGGTACCGTTCTACAACTTCCACAACCCCTTGATTGTATCCATAGCAGTATCGCTCGTTGGTTGTCCTTATATTCTTAGTCCAACTTTGCAATCTTTGGAACCTCCGTTTGTTGTGGTGTGTGCCACTCAGATGGGTGATTTGTCAGCGCACATTTTTTTGGCCACACAGGATTCGCTGTATACTCCCACCCTTTGCTGTTTCCTGACTCTTCATTTTTCCTCTTCGACTTCACCCCCTTTTTGGCTTTGTGCTACCTTTTGCAATAACATGAAATTTCCCCCAGCTTCCCGCAAGTCCATCAGAATTATTGATCGCATTGGTTGATGGAGACAATGTCCATCGGCGACGGGTTTTTTGCCGACTGCAACTTTCCTCTACTAGCATAGATATTGTGGCCTTGCAGTTGCTAGCATTTAGAGTCCAATATCCAAGCGTTGAATTTGACGCAGTCGATGTGATTGGCTACTACGGTCATTCATGGAAGGTCGTATTGGATGCCGAACATGGATTGCTTGCATTTGAGACCATGTTGCCTTCTCCAAGTCTAAGTCGGTGCCCAAGTTGGAAGTCTTAAGTCAAAAGTTGCCCATTGCTGAGCCAAGTCGGAAGTCGGTCATGTCATTTTGGCCAGAAATCACTGGGATAGGTAATGATTCACCGTGGAGAGACTGAAATGAGGCATTTCTACCAAAAAATGCAACTTCACTGAATCCTGGTGTTGTGCAATGTCCCACTTTGATATCCATATGTCCAGTGATACACTACATTAGTTCATGTTGTGGACTTCACCACTCTTCTGACATCATTCATTACTGAGGTGTGAATAGACAAAAGACACAAGTGGAACATGGACATGGCAAGGAAACTTCATTTAAAGTTCAGGTTACACCATGTGAGGTGTGGCAAGTCAAGATAAGCATCGTATTTGCGTCACACAAGTGGAAGGAAGAAAACCTGGCCAAACAGATTTACTGCATAAGTCCTAGCCATAGCGTGCCCTCCTGCTGCGGCTTGGAGAAGCTGCTTGGCCTGTGGCAACAGCAGTAGCATGTGCTACTGCTGAAGCAGCTGCAGCTGCAGATGTAACTGAGCGTGTTGTAGCAGCTTGAGGACGTGCACCTGCTGCATCCTGTGAGCGGGCTGTTGCAGAAACAGCAGCGCGAGTACCTATTGTAGAAGTACGGAAAGCAGCTCCTACTGCAACACTTGCATCTTCTGCAAGTGGTGCTTCCAAGTCCTTGTGCTTCCTCACACCCCGTCACAGAATCCTAGCAACTTCCTCCACGGCTGGAGTTCCAGGTGCCTCTTCCTCCTCTTCATTCCCACCATCCCCACCGTCCTCACTCTCACCTTCACTGAGCTGTTCAATCTCCTCATCCAGCTCATCCTCTTCATCTGTCTCAAAATCATCACCGCCCAAATCCCCTGCATCCTTCCCATCACCACGTACAGCATCACTGGTTCCTGCCCCTGCTGCCGCCTCCAGCTCATCTGCACTATCTTGTGCTCCTGCAATGTCAAGGTTCCAATCATCTTCGTCATCTCCTGCCTCCAACTCGCCATCCACGTCACTCCCACTTTCAGCCTCTTCCTCCCCAGCACAACCCTTGACCAGATCTGCCAGCTTTGGTCCCTTCACCTTGCCATACAGCCGTGTCAGTCGCACGTTCACCCTCACCAGAATTTTGATTGTTGAAGTGTTGAGCCTGTTCTTGCGAGCTGTCTGAATGAGCTCATGCTTGCCGAGAACACGCTTAATTTCTGAAGAAGTGCATGGCTAAGCCAGAATGTACATGACCAAGTTGCGGAGTGCACCCATCCGTGTCAGGTGCCGTGCATGCCAGCGGTATTCTGCCACCTCACCAGTCACCACATTTTCCACAGCCTACTTTTCCCTTTCCACATCCCTCTGCCACTTCGGGTCCTCGTCCACCATCAGGCGGCCACTTGAAAATGCCTCCAGCTGCTCCTCCAATAGCACTTGCTGTTGGAGGAGCACTTTCAGGCACGAGTGCATTGACGACTTGATTCCACGCCTCAATTTTCCTCTCATCAGCATTGAAATTATGGCCAAAGTGCTGAGGATGGATTCCCCGGGCTGCTACAAAAACAGGGCAGTTCATCTGCCTTGTCCACCTGTCCGACAGACGTTCCATGGAAAACTTGACCCATGCAGGGTTGCAAGCTGTACGATGGCGGCCACATGCAATACCCAAGGCTTGCAGCTGCTCCTTTGCATCAAGCAAAGCCTCATCGATGATGCCCGAGGTGCCACCAGCAGCGTCAGCCTTGCGTAAGGCCAAGAAAAGAGGCCCCATCAGCTTTGCAAGAGCTTTCACCTGCACCCAGAAGACACGCTGGCGCACCAGCTTGTGAAGCTCCTTCTTGCGAGTGCAGAATCTAGTGGCACAGCCTGCTCTTCTCCCCTCCTGCCACTTGGTGCTATCCACCATCGTCTCCAGAGCTGGCTGCATCACCACAAGGCGCTTGAGCATGCGATGGACAGAGGCAAAGCGGGCTGCACAACTTGGAAGCAACACCTTGCCCTCGCTTTCCTCCTTCATCCATGAACGTAGCAGAACCTTGTTCCTGAAAAAAAATTATAATCTTCTCTGCCCTCCCAATGACATTTCTCTCCCACTCCGTCTTCCCAATGTGTTTCAGAACGAGGTCCAGACTGTGAGCAACACACCTTGTGAAAAGAATAATGGGGTAATTCACACGAATGCCTTGAAGGCCTTGTTGTTGGTGGAAGCATTGTCCGTGATAACCATCACAACATTTCCAGCACCCACTTCAGCAATGGCCAGGTCAATGACTGCTGCGACATAGTTTGCATCCCGAACCAACCCAGATGCATCTCGAGAAAACAGGAGCGAAGTGCCCTCAGCATTTGTTACCATTGCAGAGTGTATGGGGCAAATCTGGATGTCCTACCACTCATCCACACCCAAACTGCACCCAAAAATCTCCCACCCATCACGAGGGGACTACTCCAATTCAAACAACTCCTTGTCTAGCTCAGGAAGGAGGTTGTCAAAAACCGTCTCACGGGATGGGAGCCGGAACGATTGGTTGGTTTGCCGGGTGTTGTCAATCAGCTCAAGCATGGTACGCCAGTGGCAGAAGCTGATTGTGAGTGCCCCACACGCCATGACCTTGCCGAAAGACTTCTGGCAGTCCTTGTTTGCCTTATTGTCAAGGTGGTCACGCATGCTAGTCTGCCTGCTGCTATTGAGGTATGCAAGGGAGACTGCAGGGCCTCTACGGAGGAGGGACATGGCTGGAGAAACTGCGCGGTCTGCGGTAATGCAAGCGCCATCTGCTGCCTCGTCGTCGCTGTCACCTACCCCGGTTGCATCTCTTAGCGCCTTGCGCTGGCATTCAGCAGTCAGTTGCACAGCCGATTTATCCCCCTTTTTCCCCTTTCAAAAAGGAGAACCCAGTCTAGGTGAATGCCTGGACCCGGGTGGGTAAACAGCAAAAGTCTAAGTCCAGTCAACGTCTTCTTAGGTTGATGTGGCGACTTCGACTTTAGCCCCAAAGTCGCCGAGTCTAGGGCAACATGGATTCGAGACAGTTGTTGTAGTCATGATAGGATTCGTCACGGCCAGGGTCACTGCCGGTGATAACTTGCCATAAACGCCTCATGTTCTCTGCCATGCTGGACTGCTTATGTTTGCCTTGAAGCTTGTTCCCTGTGTCAAACTTCTTGTTTGCTTTTCCAAAGAATTCAGGTATGTTACGCACAAAGCCCAAACAGTTTTCTCATGGAGTGAGAGAGTCATGGCACGATTGATCAGCTCGAGAGGTAGAACACTTGCGGTTAACCATGTCAGGGCGGTTGCGCGAACCTTTGATAAAGATTCACTAGTCTCCTATTGCCATTGGATGGTCTTAAGATCGGATCACCAACTCAAAGCCGTCTCATGTAAAAGAGAGGCCGCAAGGTCAACTTTCTCTTTGTCGTTGACCCCAACAACGATGAAGTACACCTATAAAGTTTTCAGCCTTATCCTGACTGTTGGTTGTTTGAAGTTTGGATGATTGGACACTTCTAGGAGTGCTCGTCAAATTTGGGGTTCGATCAAGATTTGACGATTTCTCTCGCTGAGCACTGCTTCTCGCGCGCGCAAATTCTGTAGCTCCTTTATCACCGTGTTAAGTTGTAGCAGATAGGTATTGAGTCTCGCAAGTCCGGACAGCTTCTTGTACATGTCTTTGTTGATTCTAGCCTGTCAGCTGGTGCATCCCATTGTGCCAAGTATTGACCTGGTTCACCGAGCTCGAGGGGTACGCCAACAGGTTGGTTTTCAGGGTCGTCAGCACTGTGCCATTCACCGCAAAAGTTACCGATGTGCCTGTTTGGGCTGGAGAGCTTCCTTGATTGTATGTTGATGGCCCTCCATCTTTGGAGTATTTGAACTATTGCATGTCACCGGGTTCGCTTGCTCCGTTCATCGTTGCCCTTAAAAGGTCTGGGAACTCTTGAACAAGGGAGATATGCTGAAGACTCATGCAAGGTATTCACCTTGTTCTTAGTATGTCAGCTGCCCCTCCAGCGTTCTCTGCATTCTGATGCTGAGTGTTACGCTGAACAAAACATGGGTGGTTTATGCTGGTGTGTGAGTCACGATGACCTCTGGACTTGTCATCACGGCTCGACGGTATGCGGGACACTCCACAGCCATCCTGACAGCTGTTGGCACCAGCTAGTGCGCCCTCATGTGCTCTCCACGTTTTTCTTGGTGACCACCTCCTTGGGTCCATATTCTCAGCAGCACTAGCCTTGTGTGTTCATGATCTAGTATTGTGGATTTTTTTTTTCTGCACCAGGTGCTTCTTTCAGTTTTTCATTTGGGCAACTGAGGAGTCCCTACGCTTGTCGGGTTCCCTCTTGCTGTTGTTTTGGAGCTTGCAGGCAGGTTAGCATTTTTTTGACTGGTTGGTTAGACTTGCGCACCTAGTTGCACGCACATGGGTAAGACTTGGCATACATACTTGTCTGTTGTTGTCCTAGCTTATCTTCTACATTTCAAAGTACATCTTTGTCAACGTAACACTGTCTGTCACGTTGTGTTCTGTACAGCATCCCCTCTCACGTAGAATGTTACTCAGGGACTTCTTCTGTTCCCTCATGGTATCAAAGCCGTAGAGAGACATGACCTTTTCCTCCCACCACAAGATGTGTAGTAGCGGCACTGGAGGCATAAGGGCTCGGCTGGGCTGGGCTAGGTGAGGCGTACAGGTCCTGGCAAAGTGTAGGGCCTGAGCTGAGGGCTCACGTCACGTATTCCTCGGACATAGATGGAGGCAAAATGTTTTTGACAATTTCCTTCATCACGGTGGCCGTCTTGGTGGTGATATGAAGCACGAGTGATAGTGTCTTAAGTTGCCACAGTACCAGCACTAGCAGCCACGCCAGCTGCAATGGCTGCGGCAACAATAGTGGATGCATTGGCAGCTGCACACGGCAAAAGTAGCAACAACTACCACGGCAATGTCTTAGGCCGCCCCAATAGCTGCAGCCACAGCCTCGGTAATAGCAACAGCAACAGCAGCAATAGCGACACTGCTGCAATGATGTTGCTACAACAAAAACAGCATTAGCGGCCCAAGCAACCACAGCCGCCTATGGCATCAGCAAAGCCTATACGAACGATAGACCGTGCAACATCGGGTACGCGTGTCAATTCGTAGTAGAAGCAGCAGTGGCTGTAGCAGAAGTAGCAAGTGCAACTATAGTAGCGGTGGAGTTTTTGCATAAGCAATTGCAGCCATAGCTACAGAAGCAGCAGCAGCCAGAGTAGTGAATGTTTTAGGCAAGTAGCCGCAACAGTAGCAGAAAACCAATAGCGCTAGTAGTAGCTTCAGCAGTAGTAGGTCCGCGAGATTAGTAGCACCTGCGACAGCTGACAGCAACACAACAAGCAAGAAGCTACCTTCCCAAGGTAACGCATTGTCTAGAAACACATGCTCCAGCCTCTGCATGCCCTTCCCATCCTTGGCCTATGATTGTTTCCTCCTGTGTCAATTTCACTGTTGTGTCGGGGGGTCACCGTTGTTCATCGGATGGAGTCCTTCAATGCGCATCGAATGGTGGGGCTGTGTCTTTTGTGGAGTGGTTTGAGCATTTGTAGTTTTTCACCCTTCCCCATCTCCTTGTTGTGACTTCTGTTCGTACTATGTCCTCTCCTCTCCTAGCTTACCGTGTCGTGCAGTGTCATGTGACTGCTCCGTCTCATTAGTCGAGTGGCTTCTAGATCATCAATACTGGAGCCACTCATCACATGACGTCATCTTGTGCTGCATTCATGATGTTGGGACGTGTTGGTGACATCCACTTTGTCTGCATTGGCTTTGGCCAGATGTTGCCAGTTTGGGACGTTGGTGTTGTGTGTTTTGTTGGTTCTTTGGGTGACGTCAGTTCACAGGGATGATTTGTAAAGTAAAGGATGCTTTGAGGAATCCAGACAAATGAATAGTTTGCATTTAACAGTGAGTTTAATTCGATGATAAGTTTTGTGAAAATCGAGCACATTTGTATAGTTACAAGAATGAAGATAAGCCACATGTTGGGACATTGATACTCGTTTGAAACAACCCGTGCGACGTTGTGCTGTGTGTGGTCCCCTTAAGAAATGCCGCTCAGAAGTGGGTGGTCTTCAAAAGTATGGAGGCCCGGTTTCTTACAAGTCTAGCGTTGTCAAGAAGTCAAATGAAGAGTGTCAAAGCATTGATACTGTTCGTGGTACTTCTTTTGATCTTTCTGGAAAATGGTCAAAAGCGTCTGATCCTTCGAGAGGGGAACATAAGTTGTGGCAAGTGGCCAAAACTCCCTCGGCTGAAAGACGGAACTATCCTGAGGTTGATGCGCTGTTTCTACAAATTAAAGGGCAGAAATGCTCACTCCCCAAGTTTAGGGGTTGTTGTACGTTTGTGAGTGAACAAGCACAATCATTGCAGGATAATGGCCAAAACTTCCACATTCTGTTGGCTTAGAGATACCATAAGTTATGTATTTTGAGCAAAAAAAAATCAGATCATCTTACTCACTTCTTGAGTTTGGGGACCCATGGGTGTCAAAAAGATAACACTTTGAGTTGATTTCTTCTTTGGGTGATCAACACAAATTCTACATAGATGTTGTTTCGTTTCAGTACCATCTATTTTGAGGCCCTAGAAATTTACCTTCTCAACTTAATCTAACCATGTGATGCTACCTTCTTGACACTTTGCAACAGTTTGCTTGTCTTGGTGCTTTCAGGGTGTACCTGTCTTTCTGTTACGGCAACATTTCAAATAAAATGTTTATGGGAAGGTCGTGGTCAGGCCGCCGAAGATCATTTGCCTGTGCGTGTCTTGCCTAGTGCCACGTTCGGCATCATTTTCTACTGAAGTTGAAGTAGGTGTCTAACCTGGCCTGTAGGTATTCTGGAAGTTCAGCCAGACATGGTCTAGCCTTGGCTAAAAAAATTGCCGCTTTTGTGGCTTGTTGTGGACCTAGGTCCGGATAGGATCGGCACTACATTTTGTAACGAAACCCAAAAAATGAAAGGCTTTTGTTGGCACATGAAGTGGACTTTTTCGTGCACTTTTTGTTATGTCAGTTTAAATCTGCGAGTTGTTTCGACCACCACGATGAGCGCTCGAGTAGACTCGTCGGCCTCGTCAATTTGGACATTCAATTCAAACATCCAAAACAGTGGTCTGGAGTCTCCTCAGTTCGCCCATCCGCACCGCTCTCGCCACGGACTCTCCTCGGGTCGCCCGTGCGTACCATGCTGAGTCCCCCACCATTCATATGTGAGCCCTTGCATGCTGTCCCGCACAACACCTCCAACCATGGATTCCATACATGCCCAATGGTGGGCAGATCATGCACTCATTTTCTAGAGCGCTCTTCTAGTGCACTCTGACACCATGCACTAACTCCATACACCAAAAATTAGTGCACTTGAACAATGCATACTACAATTCTCTCTCTCTCTCTCTCTCTCTCTCTCTCTCTCTCTCTCTCTCCCTCCCTCCCTCCCTCCCTCCATCTCTCTCCCTCTCTCCCTTCTCATCTCTCTCTCTCTCTCTCTCTGTCTCTCTCTATCTCTATCTCTCTCTCTCTCTCCCTCTCTCTCTCTCTCTCTTCTCACTCTCTCTCCCTCGCTCTCTCTCCCTCTCTCTTTCTCTTTCCATCTCTCACACTTTCCTTATTAAAATCTCTGTCCTGAATAAAGGCATATAAGATACATGAAAATTAAGATGAATTATTGCACGTGTTTCCAGATTTTGTTAGCGTATACAGAAGTCTTTTGAGAGGAGACAAAACTCAACTTAATTAACGACATACAACTTTCCATAAGTTTTTGTAACTGTTTGTTTAGTAGTGTCTCCACCGTTTTCTAGTGAGCCGACCTAATCACGGACTTTTGTGACCTCGAGGTTGGCCCACACACATCAGTTACGGCCGGCAAGATTATCGAACTTCGCGTGTTCTCATCAGCAGTTCTCATCCACCGCAAGTCCTTAGGACCCCCCCTAGTGCGAGGCAGAGTGTATGTGGGCCAGTGCGCTCGATTTATGTTGAAAAGTGCACATATCATACACTGAGTGCCCGATTCTTTTCAATACAATGTTCTCTGTGGTTTGCGATGTTTGATTCATACAATTGTGATGGTTCAAACGCAAAAAGGAACATACAACCAACAACGATTAGCATAAGGTAAACCAAGAAAGATAGGGACTGCAACTGTATCTCAAAATTCTCGAATGACAATGTAAGGGAGGTCCTGTTTGGAATAGTCTCCAAGCTTGAAGCCAACATAATTCTGACGACGTCTACAGCCACAATTCCAGCCCGACATCTTGACATGGTAATCGAGAGACGATGGATGTCTGCCGATGGTACTATCTTGACGTCGATAAGAGGATATTTTCAAACGTTATCGATTTTATTCGATCAAAACATCAATCGGATGACCTTCATCGATTTTTGGACTCTTCGGCTAGGCTGAGTGTCGCGAACGTTTCTACTTGTCAACGTAATAGTAAAAGAAATGTTTTTTTTTGCATTGGCCAAGAAGTGACAGCTGAGCCTAGGCCGCACTAAGGGCATCAATCGAAAACGAATAGGACCCATCAAGGGTAGTCTATTGTGGGTTCCAAGGATACTATTCCGTCATTTACGCTTTTCAGCCCTGGATAGCCCCGTAACCACCATCTTCATTTGGAGCCAGAAACTGTCTAGATCTCTTAAATAAAGCGATAGTTCCCGACATTTCCGACATTTCAGGGCGTCGGTCAAAATTCAGGATAGTTTTTACAACCTTATCTCAATTCAACTAGTACCTTTAACCTGCTTTCAATCACCGATGTTTGCGATAGATTTAACTTGGATTAAAAACGATCGCAAACAGGACCCCATTTCATCGATCCACCATCTCAAAATGCGATGTGGCCGTGGACGGCTCGGGACCCTCACACACCAGCCAGGCCAGGTTTCAAACTTCACAACACACAGGTTTTTTTGTCCTTGAATTCTCTCAACAATCGCAAACGACGAGGCTTTGTTTAAAAAAACGAGGTATTTTACCGATACGTACATTCACTGTAGTTAATATCGGTCTCACACTGAGTGTGTGATAAGTGCACTTCCACACTCATTTCGAGTGCATTCTCCACATACACTACCCCCGTACACTAGGGTTTTTTTTAACCATCTTGCAAGTACTGGAGCGACGATACATTCAAGCCATCTAGGAAAACGATTTTCCTGGAGTAGTCGGCCGTCAAGTATGACGTGGACAGGTGCATAGAGCGACTATTTAACGACGATCCCAAATTCAACTGAACAAGCAGACGATCCAGATAGCGAGGGCGTGGAAGGTGTTCGTAGGACATCAATTTCATTGCATCAGCATATACCCAAGGAAAAACAAAGAGAACATTTGTACGTTGTGAAGATTGCTACATGTACTTGCCTAAATAAGCCGAAGAAAAAAACACTGTAGCTGCATTAGAAAGTTTTTTCTTGTGATAAAAGAATGATATTTGTTCAAACACGGAATGCTTGGAACAAAACAATGAAAACATTTTTAACAAACGTTCGTGTCCAAAGTAGGAAACGACCACACGCTATATTTTCTCTATATTTTTTTGTGAATAATGTGAAGACATTTTTCTACAATGTAGTCCTTGAAAAAGGGAAAATTCATGTGATGAATATGGACCCCCCAAATATAAACAAAGTGTCTCATGTATTACACTTGCTCCATAAGTTCACGTCCTTCCTACTGAGAGAATTCTTTGTACAAGACAAAACTCAAGGTTTGCAAGGACACATGAAACAAAGTAGTGCACTGAGTGCGCTCTAAGTTTATTTTTGTGTGAGGACCAAGCGCACTCACCACATACACGAGCTCCACACACTGAGGTCCATCGTAAGAAGAAAAGGTTCTTGCCATATGAGACAAGATAGCAGATTTGGTTGGTCATATGAGACTAATTAGCACACTGAGTGCGCTCTCAGTGTATTTTTCTATGCTAACTGAGAGCACTTGCCACATACACTAGCCCCACACACCGAGGTCCTTCCGAAAAAAGAGAATTGTTTTCCCATATAGGACAAAAAGGAGGATTTACTTTGACATGTAAGATAAATGAGCGCACTGAGTGCACTTTCAGTGTATGTTTGTAGGGTGCTTTATCGCACTTGACACATGCACTAACCCCACGCACTGGAGTCCTTGTTAAGAACAGATTTTTCAAGCCATATAGGACAAATGTATACTCTTCTCATACACCATGGGAAAAGTGTAAGGATTAGTGTAAGCTACTCCCTTGTAAGGGAGCACACTCAAGGTACACACTAGAAAGCTAGTGTTTGAAAAGGCCTGCATTAACCATACGTCATGGAGTCCACACAACATTCATCCGCTGTCCTACCAAGCACCTCAACTCCCCACGGTACCTTTGTGCCGTATACTCCCGCAGTTCAAGCCAACCACGGGACACCATCCACCTTCACCACTGTTTCTCTGTGGATAGCAACCATGCCCGAGGATCGCAACAACATTCCCCTCACGTCTCGCATCCATAACACTCAATGCAACATCCGTGACGCATATCGTGGGTTCGACAAGGACTTCATGAAGAGGTCCATGGTACGTTCTAGGATGTCAATTCTGACGGGCATATGGGAGCATGCTCAAACCTTGATTGGTCTTAGTGGGAGTGATTTGAATAGGAGCACATGGATGATTGAGGTTACGGCCGAGAAGTGGGAAGATTTTCGGAAGTAGAATGTTGAGCAGGCTCGTTTGGAGGGTAAGATATTACCATGGTATGATTTAGCAACCAAATTGTTTGCGGCGGACAAGGCATGCGGCGCGAACATGTTGTCAAGTGAGTAGGTAGCCCCCGAGACTTTAGACAATGTGGGGGATGTGCCCACCGACGAAGAAGCCCGTAAGGTATAGAGGAGGACTGGGAGAGCCACTTTGAGAAGGTGGACAAAATGGTGCGGAGTGCCGCAAAGATGGAGTGTTTAATTAAGGACAACGGTCCAAAAACAACTCATGGGCTTGCGGTTTGCATGGTGAATGAGGCTAGCAACGTGCATGCTTCTCACAAGTTAGCGCTTCTAGATGCGTTCAAGGTGAATGAAGCCGCAAGTGAGGAATACGTGCATTCGGTTGGTGAGTTACTTGCACAAGTTGCAACTTGCACTTTAGGCTATGATCCTTCCACGAACGTGGGCAAAAAACGTGGGGCAAAGGAAGTGGAAGAGAGGGAGGGGGATGGCGCAGGGTTAGCCGCTCATGAGACAATTGATGATTACTATTGAAAGGGCATGTCATTTACATTCTCGAATCTGATACATCTACAATGTACTCATTTTGCCAAGCCAAAAAAACGGACCACATATCATTTGCAATGCAATCACGCAAGTCCCGCACTGCGGCATCTCCATAATGCCTTCCCCTCCCGGGTTGTTGTCTTGGTGCCGCTCACGCAAATGGCACGCTCATGTCTTGCTTCTCGTTGTCAAGTGCTTGATGTTGCCGGATGAGGTTATGCATAATGAAACAAGATTGTATGAAGCCGGATTGAAACCTAGTGTTGTAGCATGGAATTCTTCTTAGAATGTGGAAGCAACCCTTGAGAACACCAAATGCCCTCTCAATGCATGACCTTGCTGATACATGTCGCTTATTGAATAGTTCTTGTGGGTCAGTCGGTGGGAAAGCGCCAAACTCCGTGAGATGGTAACATCTCCCACAAAATGGCGGCATAAGGCCAAAGTCTTTTGGAAATGCGGCATCCGCCAAGTAATACTTGTTAGGTGGTAGCCTGAAACCACGAGCTAGTGAAGCATTGAACACACGAGCATCATGGGCGGAGCCTTCCCACCCCATCAATGTGAAAGAAAACAACAATTCCGGGTCACATGCTGCAAGGAAGTTTTGCGTTACCCGGCTATAACGATTGATGTATGCATCCCATCTTAGAGTAGGGACAATGACGCGAACGTGAGTTCCATCAATTGCACTAATGCAATTTGAAAACTTTGGCATGAATTCGCGATGTCCGGCCCAAGTTTTTGATGGCGGGTCACCTTAATGTGGTTGCCAAAGTACAATGCTTGCCAAGGACAACACGAATAAAAAAACTTCACCTAGCACACAATGAACCGTTGGCGCGCAAAATTGAAAACCCTCGGCAAGCTCACGCACCGACATTGCATGACTAACAAATGAAGGTTTTCTCTTGGATGGGAATGTTGCTTTTGCGAATGGCGGTAATCTCAGTGATGTATGCAATAATGGTCAGCCACGTGGCTTGGAGTATGCGCATGAAGTTGAAGATGCGCATCGGGTGGCCTCAGATCACTTCTTGAAGCCACGGCTATGCACCGAAAGACACGGTATGCATTGGACGGCATGAAAACCGTGCCTCCAACATGCGTAGAATCTTTGCTAGACATTCTAGAATGGCTAGCAGAATACACACGTGTAGGCAAACTCCTTGACGGATGATGGCCTAGCGGGTGGAGGCAGGACGAGATGCAAACTCCATGGTGTCTTGGTATGGATAGTACGTGAGGGTGGTACGTGAGGTGCCGCGGAGTCCTGTCTTTGAACACGGCACTTGGTACTCGGTCGACTGCGTGCGACAGGGGCTTGTGGCCACTGTCCCAAACTTGGAGTCGTATCCATTGGAACGACTCCGCCAGAGTTCATGCTGACAGGTCTCGCGTCCGAACCAGGTAGGTTGTAGAAAAACTGACGTTACCAACAAATTACGAGAAAGACATGGGAAAGCGGCCCAATTTCGATATACCCACTATCTGGGCTTCCAAATTTTCTTGGCCATTTCTCGCACATTTTGGACACGGTACTTACTTTATACAAAAGATGTGTGCTATACCCACTTTTCTCGAAGCGCCTAAGATCATGCATCCTACACCCACTATTGATAACAAATTGACGCTACACCGGTTCCATACGCATTAGTTAAATGACTATGGGTATCCGAAAAATAATTTTTAATTTTGAGCGAATCTACTCACCATTTCTACAATCCACGAATTGATGCCCGACTCAAGTGCCCTTTTGGTGTCTTCAACCAGGCACTAGTTTTGACTGAGCAAACAGGTTTAAAAATGAACCCTTGTTCCTTACTTTCTTTCACGCTTTCAACAAGGGGCTCTTACTTTGGAACGATCACCAAAAGCATGACGTGTGTCACATGCAAAACAAGACGTCACATTGTTTCATTGCCGAACATGTAGAGGTGATGCCAAGCGTGCCATGATGTTGCATGTTGGGAGCGTTGCCGTTGACCTCGTAAACACGCGAACAGACTCTAATCGTAGCATATCTTGATGACGCGATATGTTGTCAGGTGGATGTTGCCTCTTCTCGTCTACATGCCAACGGTGCCAACCGGCGCATATTTGGATTATTGACGACATGCTGTCACCATGATTTGCTCGAAGCTGAAGTACCTCCCCTCGTTGGAGGTTATGACCCAGGTGTATGATAAGAATAATAGGTTTTGTCACCACTCCATATGTCTTCAAACCGCATACATGGGTCACGACTATTGTCGTCATGGTATGTCGGCCAACCGCCATGTGATGTGGAGGTTCACTCTCGTCGTCCGCAGGGGTCGTGACTGTTGAGCCATTGTTGATGTGTACTCGACATATACTTCCAATGGTGTCGCTTCATTGCAACGGGCCTCTGTCTCCGAGATAACCCTCCTCCTCGCAAGAACCACGGGTGGGTTTTCCAAGTGGAGAAGGTGGGTACGATGCACATTATGACGCATGACATACATTGTTCTACCCACTATTGGCCAAGATGGCCGCCACTTTTTACGCCACTGGAGGCGACTACTGGACAACGACGACGACGATCCTCTCGAGGTCCTCGTCTCCCGCTACCACCCTGAGTCATCCTTCCTTTGGACTAAGGGGGAGGAACACGAGTGGAATAGTCACGTTAATGTCGTGGAGCGCATGACTCTGCGCTCTCCAGACAATGTTGAAGAGCGTAGGATGCGACTTGGAGGCAGTCAACATGTTCCTCTATTTCGTGGTTACCGTGCGCGTGGGTTCAGCCCACCTTGTATGTAGACATGGCGTAATCTCCGACAGGATTGGACCTCTTGCTATGTCGATGTACCTTTCCGCTAGCCAACTCACACTAGTATCTCGTGTGCCTATCTTCCATACATGTGTCTAAAATATTTTCGTTCATGTCCAATGTGGAGGGTCGTTTGACGAGGAGACATCGCCCCCCCTGTTGGAGAAGACTGGCGGAGATGTCGAATCCGCTCCTCCTCGTGCACCCAGCCGCAAAGGAAGATGCACGGATTTCCCAGGTGGGCGGGCCTTTCGGAACATAGAGGCCTGTCGCGAAGCCGTCCAAGACTACGTAGTCAACGGCAGCATGCCAGTCTCCTCGGTTTGCAGTGAGCCAATTTGCCTTGAAGTCCGCTGCAAACTGTTGGCAAAAGACCCACAAGAGTTGGTCGACGAGTGGGCAGCCTTTGTAGGAAGTTTGCTCGAGCGACAAGTGACAAGTGTTGAGTGCATGAGGTGCACTTGCAAGACCCTGACTTTGAACATGCATGGGGAACCGATGAGGGGACAATCGCGGTTCGCAGAGGCGGCTTGGACGGCAATGCGCCTCGATTCAAACGTTTACATTTGCATGTTCAAATTTCAACTTTCAGCTGAAAGCGAAAGATCGGTGTGCAGCCGACGGATTCAACAAAACATATATTTCAACACCCTTTTTATTGTAGGGTTCTTTCAATCACTGAATCGGCAGTACGGTTCGGGATTGGGGGCTTTTATTCAGTGGTTTCACCGAAAGGATGCATCCTTGAAGGTACAATACTGAAAGATGAAACCTTAATCGAGCGGGTAAAAAACTTTCAAAGATTCGCAACTGTCTTGCACATTCGCAAAATATTTCTTTAAGGCGCGAGCTCTCGCTACCGTCCACGTCACTTCGCAGCATTGAATCCCGCCGCCAGGTCATCGACAAATGCTGAAGTCAGCGACAACCGAACGCGGCAGAGAGCTGGCGAGGAAAATTGTGAAGTGAGGTGAAAATGGATTTGCTGGTTTGGCGTGGCAGCTGCCTGTCGCCTGTTTCCCAAAGGTGACGTCAGCGGGTACACCATGTCGCGGTAGTTAGACGGAAGTGACGTACAGAACAGGAGTCTGTGACGGGGGAGCAAGAAGGGGTGAGGGAGTAGCAAGGGAGGAAACCGAGAGGCACGTTGGAGGGCAGAGGGGGGGCGACATGGAGTTGCGCGCGTGGTTGGAGCGAGCCAGGGAGATTGACGACAGGGACGTGGCGGCGGTGGAGGCGGCGTTGTGCGGCGGCGACCCGCGAGGCCTCGACGCGTACCTGGACGACCTGCAGCGGCGGTACGGGCAGCAGGGCGGCGCGGTGCAGTGCAGCGCCGTGTGGACGACGGGGGCGATAGCGTACCGGTGCCGGGACTGCCAGGCTGGCGACTCGAGGTGAGTGTGTGGTTGGTGGATGGATTGATGGATGAATTCAGTCGAGACGTTCTGCAAGAGGTGAGTGTGTGGTTGAGGTGAGTATGTGGTTGAGGTGAGTGTGTGGTTGAGGTGAGT
>SZWC01017146.1:4276-19399 GCA_023375785.1 Penium margaritaceum
CACACACACACACACACACACACACGCACACACACACACACACACACACACATTGAAACACTAATGAATGGAAAAAAGTTTTAAGAAAATCGGATAAAAGAGGAAAAAAACAGAAATTAAAAAATAGAAAAAGAAAAATAGACTCATATTGATAAACAATAAAGACTTAATGGATGAAATAATTCAAATGTAGATTAAATGAAGTTGTTTTTAAACTTTCATAGAGTGAATTTTCCATAATTGTTTGGCTTCAAGTTATGCAAAAGAAAACAAGAATGTTCCTCCCTTCCTTAACGTATTGTGAACTTAAAATCAAGTTTATCTTACACATGTCTTTTATGCAAGTGGTGAAGTGGAGTCATATGTCCATTGTTTGATTTTGAAATTCGATCAGTTTTTTCCATTGAACTAAGTGAATGCGGCGGTCTAAATGTAGCAAATGGAATGTTGATTCATGACATGGTATGAGGCTTTTAGTTTCATTCAAGCTTTATGTTTAAAGTGGTAATGAATGTTTAAGATATTCTATGATCCACCATAGATTTATTGATGCAATCGACTCACGCTTAAATTCTCAAAATGATGAATTTTGTTTCAGTTTCGGGACCACTCCATAACTTAGTATGAGCTCCCTATGGAGTGGGAAAAAACATCTTTTAAACGGTTTTTGAAACATTCCCTTTATGAAAGGAGGTCAAGAATGACAAGATATTTGAATTTTTCTGTTGATTGTGCCACGAGTGCATTCTTTGAGTGAGCTTGCAATCCTGGATGCACAGTGAAGTGAGCTGGATTGTGCTTGGAACGTTGTCCATGTGAGGACATAAACAAAAATTATTGAAGTGAAGGGGGCCAACTTCCATCCACCTTTCGTCGGTAGCGGCTCATAACTCAAGCTTGGTCTATTAAAGAAAGGCGAGAAATATTCTTTCTTAAAAGGGTTTCCAAATTTAGGCGGTAGTACTACATGTTGTTTCCAATGCACGCACCCAATCTATAAAGAAATTTGGCTATCAATATTTGGTACCATTTTTTGGTTTTTATGTTAAGTTTATAGCTTATTTAATTTTTCACATTAATTTTATAAAATGAATTATGAAATTATGATTTATTGCAACTGACAAGAACATTTATATTTAGAAAAGGATGCCCAAATTGTGTCATTCCTCTATGAAAAGATACTATGATAATGGATGTATCAATACCTAAACTTGATGGAAAGAATCCCTTGAGTTCATAATGATTATTTTGAATGTATTAAACATGAAGTTATAGAACAAGGTACATATGACAAAAGGGTACTAAGGTTAGAATTTCATCTACAATTTTTTTTCAAACATGCCCGCTACTTGGAATTTTCTTCTTGGTGTTTTCCAATTTCACAAGAAGAAAAATATAACCTTGGACTCTTAACAAGTAACATTGTGACACATAGGGTCAGAATTTTGGTTGATGACACGATTATGTAATGAAGCTTCAAAATGCTGTATGTAGTAACATGTGGATGTTTCCATTCGTTACTAAAGCGTTTGTCACTACACTCACTTGAATTCTAGATGCATTCTTGAATGATAAGATATGCCTAGATTTCTACGTATACTTGACATATTCAGATATTTTCTTTCAATCAACTCATGTACACCCATGCCATGCTAATGGCTTGTGCAATGAGAGAGCCATGACCATGCATTGAACTCTTTTGAAAAAAAACATCCATACCATTTTTGTTCAATGAAAGATGCATTTACACCCTTAATATGTGTCAAAAATGATTCTGGTGAGAGTATTTTCCCTTGTATGCCAATGTTTGCTGGATTTCTGATAGATGGTAATTCCATTCAATTCACAGAAGAATTTTAAACTGTTTTGTCTACAAATGGGCACAAAATGGATAGATGGTAATCATTTTTGCAACTAATTCACTAGGATCCAATAATCTTGTCATTTTTGTAGTTTTCTGAATCTTCATTGTAGAATGTAATAGAAGAAAATAGTTTTGGAATTGAAATTTTTTATTCAGTAACCTTATTCATAGCTTTCATGGCTGATGTTACGTTAAACGTTAGTGTCATTTTCATCAATGGAACGTATTAAGAGCGTCGCACGTTAGTATGACATGAATGTTCAAATCACAATGTAAGGTTTTCATGAAGTATTTTTTTATTTCCTCCTCACATGTGTACTCCTTGTCATGTGTTTCTAGTTCCACACCTGCAATTCACACCTAAGCATTGCCTTAGGGAAAGATCGCAAAGAGAATGCATTCACACTTTGGTTGAGTTGTGGATATCCCGTGCTTTCAAGCGAGCAAGTCATGGTGGTGATGTCGGCTCATCAAAGAAGACTAGGATTATAGAGATGGATGGGGTCCTTACTATTAATTTAATGAAAACCACTGCCATGAGTCATGTGCAAGATGACCACACACCCAATTCTTTCACCTTGGAATAAAAACATTTCCTAGATGTGGGATCCATGGAACTCTATGAAAGCATTGGAAGAAAAAATTATTTTTCTCTTTGCAAGATAAAACTTTGATTTAAAGTTTTGTACTTTGTTGTGTTTTCCAGATCAAATAATGAATGTAGAAAATTCCATGTCCAAATTTCTTACCTTCATGTTAGATCAAGTATATGGAAGTAATGGATCTGAAGCATTATATGTGTGGGATGTATTGAATGGAACCCCTACACTTCATGAAAACATGCCCATACAAAAAAAATATGATTACGTTGCATGGAATTTCCAAGAAAATCATTTGTAACTCCCGTTATTGAACTTGGTTACCGTTTGATAAATTTGTCGGCATATTGGTTTCAATTGGACATGTCAATGAGTCATACATGAAGTCATGTACATTTTCATGGTTGAATTCAAAGGCAAGTGGATCACAAAAAAATGGAGGAAACATAAAGATACATGCCATTACCCCAAAATTTGAACATATGTTTCCAACAAACCAACAATGTTCGTTTTAAAATCAACAAATCTATACATGTAATCTAACTGTGAATCATCTTCATCATAATATTGTTCTTTTGTGCCTCTATTTGCCATATCATACGAGATAACTTCTTCATTTGAATTTGAGGCATCATCATCAAGGCTCTGTGAAGAAGATGGACACATGTACATCTATAGTATGTAAATTGACCTTNACACACACACAAAGTGACACACACTCACACACACACAGACACACAAACACACACACACACATACACACACACACACGCACACACACATAGACACACACATTCACACACACACACACACACACACACACACACACACACACACACACAAACACCCACCTACACAAGAGTTGTAACATCACAACTAAACACGTGCTGAAGTGGATTGGGTGTGGTTCATGTGTATCTTTGCAAAAATAGAGGATGAATAGCAAAGTAGGTTGGAATCACCAATTTTAGTGCATCTTATGGGCCACACAACATCACCCCAATGGACAAGCGGCTTATGGGAAAACCTAATTACAACCTCAATGAACATGGATGTTTGCCCATAATTAGGATTTTAAGTCAAACGTGGTTTAGAATAACATGCAAGGAATGAAAAACCTTACTCCTGCCTAAATTTGGAAACAAATTATTTTCTTGCTGCTTTGGGATGACTCCAAAATTGAATATTTTCTCCCTTGGTATCGGGAGAAAGTTGCTTTGTAAGCGGTTGTTAAAAGATTTTGCTTGGAAAAGGAGTTTAAGAATGACAAGTTAGTATATTGTTTCCATTGATCGTGCCACTAGTGCATTCTTTGTGTGTGCTTGTAATCCAGGTGGTCGAACCATGTGAGCCCAATGTATGTTGTAATGGTGTCCATGCGGGGACACAAACATCAATTCGTTAATTAAAGGGAGTCATTTTCTGTTGATTTAATTATAATTTATTATTCGTTAGCAATCCTAAAAGATACTTCTCCCCCTCCAAACATGAAGATGTATCCACCTCTTGTTAAATTGCTTTGTATTTGCTTCATTATCAGTATCGATGGAACTAAATAACTGTAAACCATATGCTTCTTAATTGATTGTCATTACCACATTTTTTTTATCTTTGGTGACCTCAACAGTTGAATAGAAAACTAAAAATGGAGTTGATGTGGGGTGTTGTTATACTATGAGAGAAAGCAAAAAAAAACAAATATTGAGAAAAACAATATTGAACCAACTGGTGGTGGATGGGTATAGTCAACTACAAACACTCAATGAGGCGTGGTACCATAAGGCCTCAAACTATGGCTTGCATGGCATGTGTGATGGTGCACGTTCCTTTGGGGTTTATTCGAGCTCCAACTGTTTGAACACCCTCCAACGTTGTTGCATACTTACATGCTAACCTCTTCATATAAATTGGAAGTGCAACCTTGATATAGCCTTCCTTCTTGTTCATCTTCACCTCCATTCCCAAAAATGTAACAACTTCCCGTAGATCCTTCTTATTGTACCACGTACCTACAAGCTGTTTCGTGCTTTTCATTGAAGTGATTGATGGAGAGGTGATGAGGAGGTTGTCAACATAGAAAAAGACTCCCACAAGGTTCAATCTTGCTCCTGTGGAGAAGAGGGACCGGTCTGCTATGCTTCTCTTGAATCCTCTAGCCGTTAACTAAGTTGCAAGTTCCATGTTCCAAAGTTATGTAGATTATTTCAAGCCGTAATGTGTGTGATTTTATCAACAAACTCTATCAACACCATCATTAAACCCTTTTAGTTGGACTATGAAAATTTCTCGGTGAAGTTTGCCATGAAGAGAGATATCATTCACATCCATATAGTTAATCTTACAATGGAATTGTGCTACTCAAATTGATAATTCTTGATCATTAGAGTAGTTTGTGACTGGTGGAAAAGCATCCCCAAAGTCAATTTCTAGAATCTATGACTACTCCTATACTATGAGTTGCTCTTTGAATCTATCAATGCAACCATCATCATCATGATACTTGACAGTGAAAGCACACTTTGCCACCGCTTCCCTTATGCCAACTGATAGTGATACTTCTCTCATGTTTCAAAAGCATCAATTTCATCTAGATTTTCTTCAATGGCCTTATTTAACAAATGCATCTGAGCACATATGACATCTTCTTTATATGTAGGTAGAATAAATGACTTAATTGAAAGATCTATGTGGATCAAGGATCCTTTACTTCTTTGTTTCCATGTGAAATAAGCTCAAACAGGTAGTCTAATGGACTATAGTTCAAGTGTAATGAATCTTTTGCACAGGTCCTTGTATGAATTCTACTAGATATTCATCAATCTTTCCCTTATGACAAGTAGTGGATTGTGAACCGTTGCCTTAGATTGACTACAAGAATTTGTTTCCTTCTGCCCGTGCTCCAACATCAAATTCATGAAGGGAACAATGAAACCTTGGTGACTATAGGCCTTGGATTTATTGAATGGAGTACATGTTAATGAAGATGGAACTATGTACAAGGAAGAAGTTGAAGAAAGAGGAGATGTTTTGTTGGAATTGAGTCAATGATTAGCTCTGGCATGGTAGATGATGATACCATGCCCGGCATAGGGTTCCTTTGCTGATGCAAACATTGTTGTTGTTTCTTATGGTGTTTTTGCTGTTGTTGTTACTACTACTTTCACTATGGCCACTTTTGTTGCTCTCATAACTATTGATGTTGTTATTGGTGTCACTAGCACTACTACAACTAGTTGTTCTAATACTACTACTACTCCTAATATTACTACCACTACCACTACTACTACTACTACTACTACTACTACTACTACTACTTCTACTACTACTAAAACTATTACTACCACTTTTGCTATTGTTACTATAGATGGAACTCATTGTACTATCATTAATACCAGTGTTGCTGTTTCTATTGCTGAGATGGAAATCCTCACATAAGATATACTCAAATTATGGTTGAATTCAGTGCACTTGGCTGATGAGCTAAGGAAAGAGTTTAGTGAGATGCGAATGTCAAAAATCGACTCAATATCTTGCATCATAGCAATGACATTCAAACCAGGTCTCATACAACTCATGTGATGTAATTTGACCAACTAGTTAGTTTCTAAACCATTGCACTACCATGCTTTTGAAACTATTCTCCGTACCATAAAGANTACTTTCACTATGGCCACTTTTGTTGCTCTCATAACTATTGATGTTGTTATTGGTGTCACTAGCACTACTACAACTAGTTGTTCTAATACTACTACTACTCCTAATATTACTACCACTACCACTACTACTACTACTACTACTACTACTACTACTACTACTACTACTTCTACTACTACTAAAACTATTACTACCACTTTTGCTATTGTTACTATAGATGGAACTCATTGTACTATCATTAATACCAGTGTTGCTGTTTCTATTGCTGAGATGGAAATACTCACATAAGATATACTCAAATTATGGTTGAATTCAGTGCACTTGGCTGATGAGCTAAGGAAAGAGTTTAGTGAGATGCGAATGTCAAAAATCGACTCAATATCTTGCATCATAGCAATGACATTCAAACCAGGTCTCATACAACTCATGTGATGTAATTTGACCAACTAGTTAGTTTCTAAACCATTGCACTACCATGCTTTTGAAACTATTCTCCGTACCATAAAGATACCCAACATTCTTAGGCCATTTCGTTTCTTGGAAAAGAAATTTGGAGATAAAAAGTACCATACAATCCTGCCCCACACTCGTATCAATGCTAAATGGCTCTCTTTTTATTCCACAACTACCAAGGAGTTGTTTTAAGGGGTAGGTGACCATGGAGAATGTGGTTTTGTTCCTATATTACATACATTTCTAATTTACCCCCGAGAAGAAGAGGGACGTCTGTGCTATCTTGATTGTGTGCACTGCCTCATTTCAAGTGTAATGACAATGTTGTACAACCTCCTTTTTTGTGGTGTCAAAGGAGCTATCATATGATGTGAAATTCCTTGACTCTCCTTTGTTACCTTGCTAGTGAACTCTTCCTTTCTCTCATTATAAAGAATGCATAATGATTGTCCACATTGCTGTTTTGCATGAGGTAACTACTTATAAATGGCAGGTGTGGCATGTCCCCTTCCCTTTAGAAAAACCAAACACATCATTTGCGTGTAATCTTTCATGATGCTAAGCACACATTATGTACCTTATGTTGCCAAAGTTTGGTACCAATGGCCCATGGTGTAAACTTTGGTATGAACAAGTTGTAGTGGATTGATAGATCTGTGCTCATGATGAGCAAATCTCTATGTCTTTACATTTCTTATGCTACAAGTGAGAGATGACTGAATCTCCAATTGTTTTTGGATCATCTCAATATCAAGGCCATGACCTATCCGTGATTTGGTGAGCTCTTTTTGGGAGGAAAATTTAATGTGTACTATGTGCTGGTATAAGATATCCACCGTGGTAGAATCAAGACCGGTAAATAGGTTTATATGTACTTGTGGGTGGGTGGTAACTGATCATAGTTGTATTCTTTGCATGCCTGAGGAAAGTGGCCATCTAAGAATCTTATTCCTCCCAAGTTGAATGGTACACTAGCATTTTTTCTGTATGATTACTAACCGTGTTTGTAAGTGAAATCTTAGATTTGAAGAGATTCAAGCCTCGTTTGTGAGATGGATAATACCATGGTCAAGCAAACCTTGTCTTGCTGACATTGGACATGTATAGCTCCTACTCATTCAACCCGTAGCAAACAACGTAAATGTGTAAACAATCAGGAGGAATCCGAGAGAGTAAATTGTCTTCAAACTTTTTATGTCTAACTACATATGGTATGTTATGTCTGTGTTAAGAATCCTATCAAGACCTCTCGATGTTCATTCCATGATTCAAGTGGTTTGTCATTTACTTGTTCAAGTACCTACGTGGACAAGTCCCAAAAGGTTTGTGTGAAGATATGACCACACGAGGGAAAGGAGAAACTCAATGAGGGAAAGAAGAAAGGCCTATACTCAATTATAGAAATGTTTTGAAAGGGATGCATTCTTTGGGGCACATAAATTTCACCAGGTATCTTTGCAATGATTGTACTCTTTCTTTCTTGTGACTAAAAAAAAAGTAACTGGTCTTTTTGTGGTTGGTGGATCTCGAGATGAAGTTTTTATCTTCACTAAAAGCACTACCTTATGAGGATCCATTTGCTTCAATGATGGGTGCCCCACCTTTAACATCGTCTTCTCACATCCTCTTTTTCTCTCTCAAACCCTCATTTACAACTATGTTTCTTGCACCTTTTGGCTTTTCTCATAATCCTTCTTTGCTGGTGCTCTTGCTCACTCTTTTTCTCTCTCAAACCCTCATTTACAACTATGTTTCTTGCACCTTTTGGCTTTTCTCATAATCCTTCTTTGCTGGTGCTCTTGCTCACTCTTTTTCTCTCTCTTTCCCCATCTCTCTCTCTCTCTATCTTTATCTCTCTCTCTCTGTCTCTCTCTTTCTCTCTCTATCTCTCTCTCTCTCTTCCTATATCTTACTCTCCTTTGTTGTTTGCCACTCACGGACCGTTTTGCTATCCATGTGTGCCAGTACTTGGCATCTATCTCTCCATTTTCTGCTAGAAATGATTATTTTTAGGGCTGATTTTTCGGAAAATGTATCGACACAATTCTAGCACTATTTGTTTTGTGTAGGACATGCTTGTGTAGGACATGGATCAACACTTCACCGCAAAAATTAAAACAATGCCATGGAGGGCAATTAAACACCAAACGTGACCCAAATGAGCTGGATACAAGCTGAAGAATATGCAAATTAATCTCTAGATTGAATGCCNCATTTGCTTCAATGATGGGTGCCCCACCTTTAACATCGTCTTCTCACATCCTCTTTTTCTCTCTCAAACCCTCATTTACAACTATGTTTCTTGCACCTTTTGGCTTTTCTCATAATCCTTCTTTGCTGGTGCTCTTGCTCACTCTTTTTCTCTCTCTCTCTTTCCCCATCTCTCTCTCTCTCTCTATCTTTATCTCTCTCTCTCTGTCTCTCTCTTTCTCTCTCTATCTCTCTCTCTCTCTTCCTATGTCTTACTCTCCTTTGTTGTTTGCCACTCACGGACCGTTTTGCTATCCATGTGTGCCAGTACTTGACATCTATCTCTCCATTTTTTGCTAGAAATGATTATTTTTAGGGCTGATTTTTCGGAAAATGTATCGACACAATTCTAGCACTATTTGTTTTGTGTAGGACATGCTTGTGTAGGACATGGATCAACACTTCACCGCAAAAATTAAAACAATGCCATGGAGGGCAATTAAACACCAAACGTGACCCAAATGAGCTGGATACAAGCTGAAGAATATGCAAATTAATCTCTAGATTGAATGCCCTTTGTTCGTAAAATATAGGCTATATTTTCCACCAACAATTCTAGCCAAGGAAATTAAAGTTGTAGAATACTTCCACCAAGGCAGAACGTTTTGAATTATACCAAATGTGCGTTAAGGCAAAGCGTTTTCACTCACTTTCCACTAAGTGGCTTTTGGTTAATGAGTTCCTCTTAATGTTTGATACGATTTCATTATTGAAAACCTACCCTACATCAAGAAAAATAAATCTATGAAAACTGTAAAACGACCATTGCATTATGAACTCAACACCATGCTTACGTTTTTGCACAACATTTAGACAATATTTGAACCTTGCTTTGATTCTGTGTAAAAAAATGGTTCAATGTCGATGCTTTTCTATAGACTTGACTGTCTGACTTTAGATTCTTTGCCCATCGATTGTCACCAGTGAGGTATAATCACATTCATGACGTTCATATTTGAAGTTACACACACATAAACACAAAACCACCTACATCGGTGCCACTGTAATACAACACAAGTGGTCCAAAGGCACGGATAGTTTGTATGCCTAGATTTGCAACAAAAGATGGCCGATAAAAATTGAGTTAAAAATCACCAAAGTAGAAGTGCTTCTTAAGGGGCACACCCCTTCATACTTAAAAGGAATTCGCTCATTTTGAAACATTTACAAACCATAGTAAACATTGAAATGTTTCTAAGATGGGGATTCTAATTCAAGCACAGTCTATAACAAAATGCAAGAAATGAAATTGGTGGTAAAATTCAAAGGAAAACCACATACATTGTCAAGAGGCTTTACTCTCCCCAAGTGTTGAACCTTTTTAACGGAATAAAAAAACAAAAGTAATGAAGGAGAGCAAGCTATCCAAGACTAGTGATCCTTTTTATTCTCAACCACTCTTTGATAGAAAGGCATTAATTGACATTTTTCTATCCATCTGCATTTGTGGGCATAGGATTGTTGTTTTTAGAAAATCGATTTTCACATGGCCAAGGTTTGCACCCAATCAATGCTTTATGTATTTGAATGTTTCAATGGATGATGTTTACATGATTTTTGAACATGACATGGAACATCGATTGACACCCATACTTCCTTCAGAGTTTGTAGATGACCCATATGTCATATGAGCCAGAGTGAACCAACAGTTTGTCATAGAATTTGCAGTTGATGATAGGGATTATTCAAACACATGCTAAGCCATGCGAGAGGTTTGAAACAATAAAAAATTATAATGACGTGTATGTTGAAAACTGTGCTTAGAAGTTCCTTGGGGTTTCCATCCCACTTGAAAGCGCATTTTTCCCATCCATCCATGACAGATCATTATTCATGCAAGCACACAGTCTGTGCTACCCACCCTCTCTACTACCATGGGTCACAATGTAGATTCGTTTCCTCCTCCTCCTTGTTTCATCCACACAAAGTATGTATCTTTGGATCATGAACGTCTTGTCATGCCGAGTCATTGTTTGAAAATCATGGTTCATGCTTATCATCCTTGAGTTTTGGCTCTTTTTATGGCTGTTGCTATTACAATCATTGTGGTTGACACTACAACTTGAACTTTAAGATTTTTGTTTTGTGATTAATTGTAGATATTTTGCATCCTTAACCAGTAGTGAGGATAAGAGCATAGTTTTCATGACCTTACGTGCTTTCACATAAGTTCCTCCAAATCAAAGGTCCTACCAGAGAGATTTACATCATTTTTTGTTCAAGCACCTCTTACAACATTGTAGTAGCTTGTGTTGATATTTCCTCTTCTCTTGGCTATGCCTAAATTAGAGGTTCGCGTCCAAAATATGTCTTGGTATCCATCATGTCCTTGTCACCCTATAGGTGAGAGTGTAGTGCATTAAATGGCACCTTGGTTGTTTGACCCATGTTAGGCTTATTGGGTCCCTTGTTTTTGTATCACTCTTTTGGCCAAACCTTTGGAAAATTTAGTTCTTTAAATTCCCATCTATATCTTCAAAGATAAAATTCACCACATTGAAGGGTTGGATGCATTCAGAATTCCCCTTGTCTTTTTGGATAGGTGGTCTTGGCGTTGTGCATGGAGAAGTTATATGTGTGTATGTATGCCATGCGAGTCCGTTCAACATGGTTCAAGGGGTTTGTATGCTCACCATGGTTTCTAATGAAGGTGTAGCAATGGGTCCGAACTGCCCCTGTCCATCATGTTTATGCTATGATTATTCTTTCTTGGGTTAGTCATGATTGTTGAGTACAATCCTTTCTCCACAATGTTTTAGTTGTGGCTTCAGAATTTAAAGTTAAGGAGCCACGTTTTTGGTGCAGGTGTTTGTTGGTTGGTGTAGTGTTTTCTTTGCTTCTAATGAGTCATGAGAATTTGGTGCACCCATGTGTACAAGGAATAAAATGGCAGAAGGGAACAACTTCCTTCTCTCCACAATGTGTGCATTTTGTGAGTACACCGCATTTGATGTTGTGTGTCCGCCACTATTGACAGGAAAACAAAGCCTTATCCACTTTCATCTTGGGATCCCCTATAATCCATTGGTTAAAAGAAGATAAATGGCCGCTCTTGAGTTGTCGTATGCAATTGTTCCTTACACCTCTACAACATGACTGGTTTCAACACATGGGTTAGCCTCCAAAACAAAACCAAGCTTGCTTTCCAAAGTTTTGTCTCACATTTTGTTGCAAGTGGAAGGAGTTGTATGTGTAATGTGACATGGCTAGCATCTAAGCCATGACGTTGAACTACCCCTTGTCTTGTTTAGCGATGAATCAAGTTATCCTTTTAGTAGCCATAGATTAGGCATTCGTATACTTAAGAAAGAATCACTTCCCATTTTCCATGTTCTATCCTACTATCATCCATGCCATGGAGATGGGATAGAATTATCATAAAGGTAGAACCGGTTGCTGTTGTTTTTTGTATGGGTTTTGTCTATGGTGAGGATTCACTTGGCATGTTGGAAACCTAAAATAATGGCTCCAGGTGCAACAAAAGAGCCAATGAAAATGCCATCCTTGAGCCCAGGGGGGTGACGTGTGTGTTTGGATTGACATGGTTCAATGATAAGACTTATGAATGAGGGAAAATTTCACGTATATGGAAAGCGAGAATTTAAAACATGAAAGAACAAGAAGTACATTGTACCTCTGTTCACTACATAGAGAAGATGCTCTTCAACTTTAGCCTTAGGAGACATGAGGTTTTCGTACACATTTCTCTTCGCATACAACAATGTCTTCTTGTCCACAACCTTGCTTGTTCCTTGTTTCACTATCGTGAACAAGGTTTCCATGTTGGAGATCAGGTTTGGCCTCAGCGTTGACCTTATTTGGTATGTTACCTACTTGACCATCTTCACGGGATCCCCAAGATTGAAAATTCGCATGCACTTATCACCATAAAAAACTTTGCTTTTGTAATTGACTCTCCATTGGGGTTGACATGAGCACATAGTACTTATAAATCTACTTGTCCTTTAACTACTCGCAATTTCATGTAAAACGGGTCTTCTTGGTTTGCAACAATGAGATTTTCATGCATTTTGTGTTTGTACAGTTTTTCATGGATGGAGATGATAGCGCCATGTTCTTGAACACCGTTCCAAGCGTAAATACTGGCTTGAATTTCTTGTGCTTTGGGGCCCATCCTAATGCCTCATTGCCTGAGGAGACTACAAAGAATAACATGGGGAAAGAAGGAGTTGATGATAGATCACCTATTAGTGAAAGAGGAAAATGTGAAATGAAAGAGGACCATTTCTACCAAAATTATGAATATGGAGTTATGAATTTGGACCCATGACCGCTTTGGGCTTCTATCGCTTGCTTAGGTGAATTGAGAAGCAATTGAGCACTTAACTGATCCCCTAAGTCCTCGTCATAGACAATGGTTTGGGTCAAGGGTGTTTAGGGAACAAGATTGCAATTCTTAAGCTCCTAGCATACTAGTCATTACTGTGGCGAGATGGATGGAGAGTCAAATTTCTTATGTGTATGTGAGGCTGTCCATGACTATTGGAAAACCATCTTGTTTCGAATGGATACATTGCTAGCAAAACAAATAACAATTACCCGAGGTTCCTATGCACATTAGGCTCATGCACGCATGCTTTTCCCCCCATGGTGCTGAGGAGCCTTTGAAAGAGTGAATGAGAAACATGATGTGGTTTAGCGACTACCGTGGACAGTCATCAAGGCACACGGAGACAAGGATGTGCGGTGGCAAAGGTTGGCCCATCATCCGTTGACGTCGTAGGTCCATTACAAATTTGAAAGAAATGTAGCATGTGTAAATGGACATGTCTCTCCCGTGCACATGTTAAACAAGGACATGTACACCTTCATACATCCATGCAAGTGAAGCGACAACACTTCACCGCCTCGAATGTGGCACATGCCTACAGTTAGTCAATTTTCGAGAGGATGAAATTGGGTGTGAGTTAGAGGGCTCATGAATAAAGTCAACGATGTCTAACTTGTCCAAAATGCTCAAATCTGCAGCGTTTGGAACTACCCTACTTTAGGAGGTATCATGTTGGATACGTGTTTGGTGTGGATGAGTATTGGGCGTTCCCCATCGAAGTACGACGTTCTTCAACGAGGGGAAGGTTGGTTCCCAATTTTCTCAACCACTCGAGTGGAGATAGCAATAATGTTACAAAATCGATGGAAAATGATTGGAAAAAGGCAAATGTTTTCATATGGCCAGAGATTGCGTTTTGGCCATAACAGATGAGTCCAAAAATCGCTATTCCATTACATTTTATAAGAAAAAGAAAGGCACCATACCCAGATTTTGACATTAAGTGTGCAATCTTGGTATGGTGTTTTAGTTGTTGATGTAATGAAAATGCAGTACTAATCAGTCAATGTCTTGGATATGTTGTAACCAGTTTTTAAATTTCTGTTTATGGTAGGTAGATATTTCCGTCCATAGATAATGCATCGTGATTCTTTCGGTCGTCTGGATATCCTGGCTACGTCTGCCGGCCTCTTCTCTGCGGACGTCCGGCGCTCGGAGTCAGAACGTTGCTAGCGTCGTCGTGTCTCCGCCAAGGGATCCCAGCTGGAGGGATGTTCTGCATGGAAATTATAAAAACCGAAAAAACAGTGTCGTCCTAGCACTGCAATTCATTTTCCTGCGTGAGCTGTTGACCAGGAGTCACCGTCCGGCTTTCTCCGATGAAGTGTCGAAGTCCTCACAGCGTTGGATTCCCGCAATTGCAATAGCAGCAGCTGCGGCGGCAGCAGCAGCAGTGGTGGCGGCAGGAGCAGCGGCGTCGGGTACGGCAGCGTCAGCTGCTGCATCATCATCATCATCATCATCATCATCATCATCATCATCATCATCATCATCATCATCATCATCATCATCATCATCATCATCATCATCATCATCATCATCATCATCATCGGCGGCGGCGGCGGCGGCGGCGGCGGCGGCGGCAGCAGCAGCAACAGCAGCAGCAGCAGCAGCAGTAGCTTCATTAGCATCAGCAGCAGGAGGTTCACTTGCAGTGTCACCAGGAGCAGCGGAAATCGCGGCATTTGAAGCAGGAGCACGACCGGATTCAGGAAGAGCAGAAGCAGGAGCAGAAACATACGCCAGAGCAGCAGTAGGAGCAGGGCAAGATGAGGAAGCGGGATCTTGGCATTCTGTTGATCGCCGCATTCTCTGTCTTCGTGTCTCTGCAGGTGGGCCTTTTGTTCTTTTTATGGTCCGGGAAGCGTTCCTGGGAAGGGGAATCTCAAGCCCTTTCAATCTTCGTCTTTCTACTAGTGGTGGTGGTGGTGGTGGTGGTGGTGGTGGTGGTG
>SZWC01017146.1:45475-47975 GCA_023375785.1 Penium margaritaceum
CCCCCCCCACCCCTCCTCTCGCCAAGTCTGCTGGCTTCCTCCACCTCTCCCTCACCCTCAATCTCTCCCCACCCCTTTTTTTTCTCTTTTCTTTGCCCCAAACCAATGGCAGTTGGGATGTCAATGTCTTGCTCGCTGCCGCACGCAAGATAAGGTACAAGCCACATCCACCGAATACAGTTGGTCCTCGGGTATGGCCCTGCTGCCAGGACGACTACACTTTGTGCCTTCATGGGCGCGACAAAGCAACGATCAGAAAGTGCCACGGGGCCCTGGAGCCAGGGAGCAGGGATGGCCCCACGGAGATCCTCCAAGGTTGGAGTTTTCCGATGGAGATTTCATCGGGGATGGCAATGCAGGTCTTGTCAGGGTCCTCACATATGTGGAACGCTGGCGATCATCGTCGTATGGGCGTGTGGCCGTATAGCCGTATGGTCGTATGGTCGTATGGTCCAATGGTGGTGTGGCCGTGTGGTGGTGTGGTGGTGTGGCCGTACAGTTGTGTGGTCGCATGGTCCTGTGGTGGTGTGATAGTGTGATCGTGTAGTCTGCTGTGGTCTGGCTGCAAGCAATGCTTCTGAACTGCATGATGATTGCACTGTTGTGACTTCGCAATATCATCACGTTGTTTTTTTCTTTGCATAATCATTGCGCTGTTGTTAGTCGGCGTACTGACTGCACTGTTGTGGTGATGCCAGTTTTGGAACTCGTCTCTCCTATCCGTCTTTGTTGTGTGGGTTTTTCTTTGCCCACTTCTGCCAGGTCCGGCAACCGGGTGCGTTGCTGATGTCGTCGCTTGCGGCGTGCCTCATCATCGTCATCAGCGTCGCCTTTGTCACTCTACACCTCAACACACCTCGAGGTCGGCTGAGGGGAGGAGATAAACGAAGCACTGACTGATGGGGGGGGGGGGGGGGGGGGGGGGGGGATGCGAGTACACCTCCGATTGCTCGATTAGGGGAGTCATCTTTGCGTGGAAACAAAGAGTGTTGATGAGGGATGAGATTGAGTGGAGGCCAGAAAGGCTCACATGTGTTGGTAGCTCAAGCTTCTGATGAACTATTCCGTGTCATTCTATTGCAACTCCATCTTCTTTGACACTAGTGTGAGGATGCCATCTTGTCAACTACCACTCGATGATTGAAATGCTTTCTCTGAAACATTTGGACTGATCTCATTTTCTTTTCTTGTAAACTTCTTGTTTGTCTTGTTCCGTACCACACAAGGCATTCCAAGACTGAGTTGGAATCACACCTTCTCAGACCAAACACTAAAAGAAACGTGATGCGTTTGCGAGCAGGGTGAGCAATTTGCACAAATATTGGTGGCTTGACTCATGTGAAAAGTTAAGTAGATTCAGCAGTTGCAGTTGTATCAAAAATCCAAAAAACGAGGGCCAGGAGAATTGTGCTAAAGCTTGTATCGTGGGAGGCCATGCAGCAGCCGCTATGGATGGGTTGTGAGAGAGGGGAAACCATAGTGTGCGCCGAGGCATCAGACCTCGGCGAAACCTAGGCGCAAACCGTGCTTTGAAAACATTGTCGACTGTTTATTGTGGTTGTCGAGGCCTGGTTGACATGCTTGATTGTGCACTAGCACGTGATGAAGCATGTCGACTTGTCCTCGACAAACAAGATCCCTAGCTGTACTCATGCAACGTTGTGTCTCCAAAGAAACCAAGAACAAATAGTTTCGCACACCTTTAGTATATGAAGAAGCAAGCTAACAACGCTGGGGTGGGGGCAGAGCTCACGTACACCAGGCATCAAGCACCATGGACTGAGAGGAGCTTGGGATGGATAAACTTTAAGGCTGACCACTCATGGGAATTGAGTGACCACGAAGTTAATAGTTCTTAGGAGGGTTCTTATGTGGGTGGCCTCTTGCTTTGCCTCCTAGGCCGTCCACAAAAAGGGTATATGTGGAGCCTCGCACCGAACCTCCTAGAATATCTTAACAAAGGTTACATACAAAAATGGTTGGAAAGATTTGGCAGCTTGCCCCATTGGAAGAGCAACTTGGCAGCCAATGAAACCTAAACATGTCCAACAAGTAATACACAAAGACCACATGGACATCAAGTGTATGTCAAACATGCTCTCTCTCTCTCTCTCTCTCTCTCTCTCTCTCGCTCTCTCTCTCTCTCTCTCTCTCTCTCTCTCTCGCTCTCTCTCTCTCTCTCTCTCTCTCTCTCTCTCGCTCTCTCTCTCTCTCTCTCTCTCTCTCTCTCTCGCTCTCTCTCTCTCTCTCTCTCTCTCTCTCTCTCGCTCTCTCTCTCTCTCTCTCTCTCTCTCTCTCTCGCTCTCTCTCTCTCTCTCTCTCTCTCTCTCTCTCGCTCTCTCTCTCTCTCTCTCTCTCTCTCTCTCTCGCTCTCTCTCTCTCTCTCTCTCTCTCTCTCTCTCGCTCTCTCTCTCTCTCTCTCTCTCTCTCTCTCTCGCTCTCTCTCTCTCTCTCTCTCTCTCTCTCTCTCGCTCTCTCTCTCTCTCTCTCTCTCTCTCTC